>JAOXYF010000014.1:5500162-5525076 GCA_028565775.1 Sternarchorhynchus goeldii
GTGTGTGAGAGAGAGAGAGAGAGAGAGAGAGAGAGAGAGAGAGAGAGAGAGAGAGAGAGAGAGAGAGAGAGAGAGATACAGACAGAGAAAGGATCTGAGAGAGAGTGACAGAGAAAAAAACAGATGTAGTATTAGAGACACAAAGAGAGCGAGGGATGCTTACTCATCTCTTTCACACCTCTCTTCATAACCGTCATCCCTCTTTCATGTCGAGACATGGTTCAAAAGTTTGTTTTACAGTGCTAAAGACTTTCAATTATAGAATACAAGGAGGTTTGTCCCCATAGAGCACCAAACTCACCTTCACCCGTGAGGACATCTGCCCCCCAGTGGCATATGGAGAACAAGAAAAGAAATCGAATAGACGTTG
Organism: Sternarchorhynchus goeldii; assembly: GCA_028565775.1. Lineage (NCBI taxonomy): Eukaryota > Metazoa > Chordata > Actinopteri > Gymnotiformes > Apteronotidae > Sternarchorhynchus > Sternarchorhynchus goeldii. Next base: position 5,500,533 of record JAOXYF010000014.1, read on the forward strand.
GGATGGTTCCTTTACAAAGGTTTTGTAAAGTATTTATTGATACCATATATTTTTATGCTTTTTGAACTTGCTCAAAAGACCAAAATGCATCACATTTAACTAATGCTAAATGATTTAGCATGTTCACACACAACAAATAAACATTATCACACTAACATGGCCTACATAATTCAAAACAAATTGAACTGACTATATTAAGAGAGCAACAGAAGATCTAAATGGTTGAGTATATTATGGGGTGTATATTATGGGTACAACTTACTCTGGAACGACAGGTTATATAAATTTGATTCAGCATATTAAAGCAGTAATTTATAGGCTACAGGAAACGGTTCTTTAACTTGGAACTTTAACTTGAAAGTAATTTTTTATTGCTCTTGTTGTTATTTGTTTGTTCGTTTTATAAAACAAATGCTAAGCATGAGGCCATATATCCATAGATAGGGGGGGTGGGGGGGGATGTTCCCTCGGTCTTCAGAGCACCAAGCCAGAGGATGTAAATTCGTTTTTTTTCCTCTGTATGCATGGACTACTGTCAAAGGAACTCGCCATAATGGGATTTGTGATAAGGCATTAGCGTTGCAGAGTATTTTGTTTGTCTCGACCAAGCGAGCTCAATAGCTAAACCAACAGAAAAAAGGCTTTGCTTTGGTTACCGGAGAAACCAAGAACAGTCGCCATGGTAAACAGGAGAACTATTGGATGCAAACCCCCCCACAACCCCCTTTAAAGCTTGGACAGACCTCAGAAACATGATCATGTTTGTTTATGTACAGTTTCGGTGCTGCCGTGGCATGGTAACATCTCAAACATCTCAGAAGTTTTAGGAATTAAAGGAACATGGATAAGTGCTTAAATGGTGAATGCTCCTTACTTATCAATAAATTATGCATTATGAACTATTTTTTTTCAGCTTATTATTGTAAGCAATTATTAGTCCTACGTCTATCATATATAACGTATACTGAATTCTAATCAGTAGCCTATCGTACATAAATATAATGTACTACACTGAAAATATACATTCATTAACAAAATTTTATTGAAAGAGCACGAGGGTATCTAAATGATAGCTCAGGTCGCGTGTTACAGCCTCTTGACATAACCGCGTATGAAATTGCAGTTCCGGCGTTACCCTCTCGAGCACTGGTACTTTTAGACAAGAGCAAAATATAGGGGAACAACAGCTGCAATTCTCTCTGAGTACACCGAGCCCGGTCGCTTCCATTTCGCTTCAATCACACGAGTAGGAAACAACTAAATTACACGGCGCACAAAGACAGTAGCGCCCATAATTTCAGGATCGACGAACCCTGCAATAGAAATACCAAAATTACCAGCGCGCGTTGCGTACAGTAGAGTGGCGCGGGGCTTTTGATGTCACTGACACTGCTGGCTGCACAGCGTCCTCGTGCAGTGAGGGATTTCGCGCCTCTCAGTGCTGCGCAGCCATTCGGGCTCTGATTTCGATGAGGTTCGTTATGGACCTTCTCTCCTCCACCCCAACCCCCCGCCTTTCCACCATCTCACCAACGACCTAAGGTCCTAACCCGTCGACTTTCCCCTGCGGAAAACTCTCCAAATGAGTAGAGTAGAGAGCTGTGTCGATATACAAGCGACGTTCAGAAGTCATTAGAATTATTAACAGAACTTTCTCCTCAGGGTTTTGATCACTGGTATGTGTTAGTCTACTCAAACTGTGCCTTTAAATGAAACTAATTGTCCAGATGATTGTTAGTACTGGAGAATATTACACACAGGCTGCTTTCTTTAAAAACTACCATGGAGGATCTTTGTATCCAAAACAATGTATTAAATTAGAAATTTGCTATTACTGTTAAAGAAAACGCTCGAGGAGAAAAAACAAAAGAGAAATCGATGTAAACATGTATTGTGCTCGTGCGTAATGACCTTTTAAAAACACTAATTGCATCAGCTGAACAGCAGTGAATACAATTATCATAGGGTTACTCGGGCTAAACAAAAATATCTAATTCATCATGTAAGAAAAGAAACTAATAAATAATTGTTTTATTATTTTTCAGTTTTCTTTTAAATGCTATTTATGCGATGTATTCATTGCGGTATAAACAGAATGTTCGCCAAAGAATACTAGAGCATCTCATTGTGTGTCCCGGGCATTTCCTATTAATTTAAAAATAAGCAGGACAATTAGATTTTGCATCGTCAATAACACACCACAAAAAGAGGCCAGTGACATGCAGTACTGAGCAGATGCAATTGTCAAACAAATTTAATCATGTTCAGATTATTTGAAAGAGCGTTCAATGCACGTCTGATTTATAAGCTGTAGCTTCTGTTGGAGGAACCTTGGGAACATTTAAATGAAGTGTGCAGGTTTTCTCTATTTTATGAGCAACTTAAACTATGCTCATTTTGTCCCTTCATCTCCTCTGTTTTGTAGAACACAATTTACCCTTATTATTAATATAGTATATTTATTGATTTTTGAAAACATAACGATCAATCATTGACTTTTCCTGCGCAGAGGGAGTTAAATAAGGCTCTCAAATAAAACACTATGTCCAACTGGCCTCTTGGGTTTATCTTTATCCCTGTTATGAATAAAATAAATCCTCATCAAAAGCAATACATTTTGAGGCTCTTTGGGTGGATATTTTGTCTCGGAAATTCCATTTCATTTTGCCAGTACATGACGAATCTACCTGCTACATAGTTCATTTTGTGTCTTTGTTTTTCTCTCTGTTTTTATATTTATGTAGACGTGGATTCAGTAACATTCCTGATGCGTGTAAATGAACAGTGTGGAGAAAGGTTTTACCTAAAGCTACATTTAAAGCTGTAATCTTTCTGTATATGAAGGTCTTGTCCATATTTATTACGTGTCTTACAAATTCTTTGCAGGTAAAGTGGACTTTTGGTCGAAGGAAAGGAAACAGTTTACATGTTCCCCTTGGGCCAGGCTCTGAACTATTTATATGGGAGAAAGTTGTTGACACTGCTCTGGAGTGCCTGAGTGTGCTTAAAACTGAACCTGTAAAGCTGTCTTCCTTAATGTCTTCTTCCCATCTTCCCTTGAGTCAGCCAATCAGAGTATGGCTAATGACACAAAATGGCTCCCATATTCTGGTCCAGCTGCTGGTTCTTAAGTGCCATATGGGCGGTAATGTGGCAGCAATTTGACAACACTTTTACATGGCATTAAAGTAATTTAATGGTGTGTACATGCATGAGCGCGTGTGTGTGTGTGTGTGTGTGTGTTGGATTTTCTTTTTTAAGGAATGAGTCTGACCAAACCAATATGGATCATTACAATGATACTAATACATCTGGGGATTGATGTAGCAGTCGTTAGAGTTTCTAAACGCATTACATGGTCCCATAAAAGCAGAGGAGAACTAAAAATGTTATAAGATTTTGTGGCATAATTAACAATAACTTAGGATGGTGTGTGTGATGTATTTCATGCACATTTCTAACTTTTGATAGAAGGCTTTCATCTTCTGTGACAAGCTGGGAAATGCTGCTTTAAAAGAAACAAAGAAAGGTATTAAGAAATAAGTTAAATACATTAGGTTGGGTATTCTTGAGAACTGATGTTTTGGAATTATATAACAAATAGTTGCCTTGGAAACGGCTAAACTTCTGAAAAAAACTACTGATCAAATATCTTGGTCTTCAGTTGCAAAAAATAAGATCTGTATTCTGCTCCATCGTAAAGACAAGGCGTTATGCAACAGCCTTACACTGTCGTCATGCCGAGACTGCCGCTCCAACCTTCCCCTACGGCAAGATGGCAGGAGGGAGGGAAGTTCAGATGCCGGGCACGGACAAAAGAGGAAACGCAAATAAAACAAATTAACCTGTCAGCATCTGAGAGGCAGAGTTGTCGGCGAGGCTCAGAACGCGATAGTAATCTCTTCGGTTCCTGCCGAACATGGTTGACACAAAAAAGGCATTGACGGTTTACTGTAAGCCTGAAAACACTGTCTGTTGTTTGAAAACAGTGTCAAAAACACAGCAAGGGGAGGACATTTTCCCATGGTTCTGTGTGAAGATGGGGAAGGCCTCTGTGGGCTTGTGCCCAGTGTTGAGTTCTAACATCTCTGACAAGTGGCTTTCAGCTGAGGACTGAGAAGCTGTCAGTAAGCTTTGGTTTTCCATTCATGAAAAAACTAATATGAAAAAATACAAATGGTTAAAGGATGTAAAAGGTTTAGTGATAGAAATTCCATCAAAATATGAAGCAGTTCTTTATTAGGTTGAATGGTTTTAATTATATGACTTTCAGAAATCTGCTAAAATTCTCTGCTAAAAAGTCCAAATGAAGTCAAAAATAGTTCAGATAACACAATATAGCCCAAAGACCTATTTCCATTGTGCATTAATACAACAATGATGTCAGCTTGGGTTTTGTGATGTTACATGTCATAAGGAATACTCCTGCATAGAGTAGTTTTCAAGTCAGTACAATTTGAGCCATTTCAATTATTAGATTTACAATTAATCCTGTGTAATACCATTTTACACGATTTGTATGTGGTTTTCTTTTGCATTTCTGTCCGGAAAATGACATTTTGACATTCTGATGAAGCTGAATTGGGTGGCGTTAAATGACAGTTAGATGTGCTTTAACATTTAAGGCTGTGAAGCCACTGAGGAGCAAGCACACATTTGAAATGATCTCAGATCAGAGGAGAAGGGAGGAGCGCAGACAGATAAGGCCGTCAGACGTCCCCTGTGATCTCGCCTTCTCTCTTTCCTTCATCCCTCTCATTTCAGTGCACGGCACAAGGCCTTTAGAGTGAAACCAATACAGCAAACGACATGTTCAAACAGGGCCGAGACCTTATATAACCTGATGCATCAGAAGGGAACCCTACCCGTATGACAAGTTTTATCGCACTCTGTTATTACTGTTACTACTTGTACTTAGTCACCAGTGTTTCTCGCTTTCACAACAGCAAGAAATCCTGGCTACTTTCATAAATACAAAGATGCCCGATCATGGTGAGCCTGGTGCAGTTCCTGTGTATCAATGTCCGGGACAAAAGATGGAAATGTTTGTTTTACATCTGCAGGGTCTGAGGGGGACAAAAAAAAAAGCAAGTGAAGAAAATAAACAGAGCCGTGGTTATTTATCCTTCTGAACCACGAGCCAGAAAGATCAGGCCTGCCTAAGATCACCTGCTGACGCTGCGTGGAAGACGACCAAGATCACATCACTGCTCAAACCCAGTGTCCCTTACAGCACGAACTGGAAATCCTTTACAACTCATAATTACAGCACATCCACCCGTGGCACCACTGAAACATCCCACTTGCCCCAAAAACATAGATGTTGGCAAGATTTGTTTTTTCCCCCCCTTTAGTTTCTCACCTCTTCTTGAGATGCATTTCTCCCCTTTACCTAATTAACCCAAAGGCACTAACGTAATGAGTTCTCTCTGGTGACTGTTCTTTTTTTAAAGAGAAGCATTGCCTACAATCTGCACTGGGCCAAACCATCAGGACATTGTCAGGGCAAACAATAGCCTTATCTGGCCTCTATTCAAGCCACCTGATTAGCTGGGAAAAATAGGAAGAGAAAGAAAAGGCCATGTCCTTGCCCAGTAGCTGTAAATGTCAGCAAAAGGCCAGGGGACCTGCCGTATCTTTATATATGTTAGCATATTTTACAGACGGGCAGCAGGCGGGACAACCGCCTCACTGGGGGGCCTTCTCTCCATGCTGATGACACGTCAACCTTGGCACGGCTGATACGGCGTCACGGAAACCGGGAAAAGCCGCGGGGTGACACGGAATAAAGGCACAGGATATCTGTTAAACGCGGGAAAATGTTCACACCGCTGAATTTCACACGTGTGCACAATGGGAAAGAACGGCTATACCGTTAGAGAAATTTGCTGTAAACTCAGACGGCAGGACTGAGTGTCTGTGTCATTCTAACTTGTTGGATATTTCTGAGGATTTTCAGCCAATAAAATGAGAAACTATGGGACGACATGCAAAACATCCGATGTTCATTGGCACAGAGATGCATGTGTTAGCAAAGTGTAATACTGTACTACTGAAGGCAGCTGAAATAGCTGATGTTATTAAAAGCATTAACTGCTGGAAAAAGGTTAAAGGGGGGGGAGAACCTGCGTTAACCTATGACAGCATGATCAATCCCCACTTATGATGGAACCTCAATTAACATAACACTTTAGGATAACAGGCCATTAGCAGTGCACAAATTAAGGGATTATTAGCAGCTAATTTTCCACCAATTTACCACGTTTCAGAATAATTAGAGGGCAGTGGAGTTTTTCTAGCGTGTCGAGAAGGAATTTTTACACTGAATTCTGGGAGCAACGGGTCATCATTCTCAAAAATGACAAAGACATTTTTCACAAAAAGGAACAAGGAGTCTGTGCTGAGATATGACCTGCTGCACTGTAATCAGACTGTAAAAAAAAAAAAAAAAGAAAAGCCAAATTAATTTTCAGACAGCATGAATGAGAAAACTCAACAGGTGCATTCACAGCACAGTGACATCAACAAGTCATCACTCCGAAAGCACCTAGTCTTAACTTACCATTTGTCAGATTGTCAAAACACTTCAACAGTTTTTACTCGTAAGGCTCTTCAAACAGAATACAGGAGCCACAAACCTGCTAATCACCATCAGACATCAAACTTCTCAAGTGTTTTTTTTTTCTTGTTTTCATCCAATGCAGTTACCTTCAGTTCACAATCTTTGCCTTTTACCTTATCCATCAAACTTCATGTACCATTAAAACCAGTTTAACCCCATTAAACTCAGTCGACCGTGTAGGAATTACAAACTTTTCATGCATCTCGTCTGCTGTAGCAGAACTACAGAGGCTCTCTGATTTTCATTGGCTGGACGCTGACATAACTGAACAGGTGTCTCCATCGCTGGTCTCCATGGACGCAGGCTTCAGTACACTGCTTCTATTCACAGTCTAGTTAGGGACTCAATTACTAGTGCTACACAAAAACCTCCAGGCCAAAAACCCAGGGGCCACCCACAATCTCCTGCCCATCCAACAAAAGACACCTCTGTGGCCACCATGGGAGCCTCCAAGAGTGGCCAGTAGCCGTCAGGAACCCTGCAGGGCTCATTCGGGCGCACAACTCTGCTACTCCCTACACCGCTAATTATTCTGCCAGATTAGCGAGCCAATTATTACTACACTTGTGCTAATTAGAAATTATTTAAAGCGTTTGTCAATTAGCACTCGCAGCTTCAACTGGATGGAAAAAGGCTCGTTGTGGTTTTAGGCGATGGTCTCGCTCTGAGGGGTGAATGACCTCTTAAACAGAGAGGCACATGTGAACGGATGGAGACCCTGAATGGATGAATCAACAAAAAGAACAGGATTTCAGTTCAGGTCAGTAACTGTTTATTAGATGTTATTTCAACTTTGACTTTAACTGGTGAAACTTGCCATAAAGTAATGGACTGATGGACTGATTAACTGATGAGAATCCTGAAGATTTCTTTATTGTATCTTTTTTTTTTTTTTTACTGTGCAATAAACAATATTACCCTTACTGTCGAACAAACCAAATGAAACAAGCCGATGGCATTCATTAAGAGTAGCAACACATTTGGATGCCCCTGTTTTCTGGTCCTCTCTTGTTTACCCTTCAGTGAGGTGAGGGGTCTGTATTCATCGGGTCCTGTGATGCAGGTGGAGTGATCCTGAGGAGCTGACGGAGCAGCAGCCCCCACCCACTCCTCAAAACCATTCCACTGCCACTGCATTCAGACAAGTCCTGCCAATCACACTGGTGCATTGTGGGTATGCGGCCCACTGAAGGGGCATAAAGAAAGAAAGCATGGGGAGGGGGAGTTAAGGAGGGGAGGAAAACCCCCCGGTTAGGCGGTGCATTTCTCTAGTAGCGTTCTTTATTACAACCAGAGCCCTGTGATTAGCTTGGCTTCAATAAGGGTGGTCAGGAGACGCATACCAATTAGGTTACTGTGAGCACTTTGGGTTGCATTGCTATGGAAACCAAACCTACCCCACCACCACTATCCAGCACACACACACACGCTCACGCACGCACACACATGCACACACACGCAGGCTTGCTCACACACACACACACACACACCCCAATACCACCCAAACACTCTTCATATACACCCCTTTTTATAACCAGTGTAATGAGGGGGAGTCCAAAGAAAGGTCTTTAAACCAGCTGAAGTGTCAGCAAGCTCACAAACACAGGAGATGCTCACAAACACAGGAGATGGTGGCTCCTTCGTTGTGCTATTAAGGTTATTTTAAGCTCAGCCCTTTTTTTACAGGAGAGGGAAAAAAAAGTCAAGTCAGAAGTTAAAAGCCTCGATACTTTTTTTGGACCACAGCTAAACCGTCTGTCCTATGTGTCAAACACTGGGTATCTACGGCAATTTGTGAAACAATCCAGATAAAAAGATTAGATCAGTATTCAGTTCAGCACAAGACATAAAGATTCAGTACAACCTCATGTGGATACATGAGTCATTATTATTTCCCAAACCTCGTCCTACCATTACGAGTGTGTTAGCATAAAGGTGATTAGCATACTAGAATAGCATTAGACTTGATTGGCGTGAGAGAATAGTGGAAATCTCTTTCCCTCTCCCTCTCTTTCTTTCTCTCTTTTATTCTATCCCATTGCTTCTCTCTCTCTCTCTCTCTCTCTCTCGCTCTCTCTCTCTCTCGCTCTCTCTCTCGCTCTCTCTCTCTCTCGCTCTCTCTCTCTCTCTCTCAGGGTGGTCGCCTACTGAGTTAAAATCATCAGCTCAGCTCCGCTGGGAATCCTTTTTTAATCGCTTTAATTAATTTCCAATCAAGCAACAGTAAACTAATCAGGCAAACACCAAAAACAGTGACAACTCTGTTAAGAGGGAAGCACAGCATGGGAACTGATACTCACATCCACAGAGACGGAGAGAAGGAACAGCGGTGAGGGAAAAATCAATTGTGGGAGTAAACAAACAAGCCGTTAGACACCGTCGGCTTCTTCAGCCAGTCTGTCAGCTCTGTCAACCACTGCAGTCAAGGACCTTGGCCCTTAATAAAGTGCTGATCTAGGAACGGGTCTTGGCTCTGAGCCTGATATGTATACCTTCATACCCTAGGTCAGGGCTGATTCCAGATCAGAGATTCTGCAGGTTTTCAAGCCAATGTCCAGGTGAAACGTGATGTGTCGTCCATAACTGCTGGTGGCACATGGTTGCACTGGGACTGCAAGATCCACAGGGATTTGAATAAATAAAGTTAGAAGCAGAGCTTGCGGCTGTATTTAAAATTCATAGTGTTTTTGTGTTTGTCTACAGTACTTAAGAAGTAGCCTCCTGTACTTGCACTGTTCAAACATTTTTTTAAAAAATCAATACCCTTCCCTGAGTACACTTTGAATTATATATCTTTTTGTTCCATTACTTGGCCGTGTCTTCTTCTTTCTGTGCTGTGGAGTACACGGTCTCTCTCTCTCTCTCGTCTGACCATTTTATGTTTGGTGTTTACCACATCCCCATTCACCTGAGTTCACTTATGGCATTAGCAGGACTTATACAGGCTGTACAACCTTTAACAAGCTAGAAAAAATGCAACGCTATTTGAGTGTGTTAAAATAAGCGATTTTTAATCCTTAGTTGTGTGAGTTTTTTCCCTTGTTTGTTTCTATTTAAGTAGGTTATCCCAATGGCGATAGCATTTCTAAATAGCTTTCAGTACAGCTTTTTTAGGTAGTCTTCCCAGCAGTCCAATTCGTTTTTAGGCACGTCCCTCCTCATAGAACTTGACGAGTGGCTGAATGACTCACGGCAGGTCAAACTGACACGGAACATTCTAGAGGCTGCTGAGCAAAGCACAAGCTGTGGGCCTACAGAAATGATGCACTGACACACTAGGCCAAACTGTCTTCTTCCGAAACATCAGGGCACAGAGTCCTCTCCCGACACACCAGAACACACAGTCCTCTCCCGACACACCAGAACACACAGTCCTCTCCCGACACACTAGGACACACAGTCCTCTCCTGACACACCAAGACACACATTCTTTCCTCAACACACCAGGACACACAATCCTCTCCTTACACACCAGAAAACACAGTCATCTCCTGACACACCAGGACACTCAATCCTCTCCTGACTCAGTTGTGAAAATCTCTGCTGTGCCTTTGTATTAGGTAAGTAACACAGCAGACCTTCATAAACTACACTGTAATGAGTGATCAGCTTACAACACAAATATCAAAATTACATTGTGAAAGAAACCAACTCTTCTCAGTGGAGCCTAATCATGGTCAGAACCAAGGAGCATCACTTCCTTTCTATTCTACTCCACATCTCCCGATGATTTCGAGGAAGCAGATTAATTAGTCATGGTCATCTCTACTTTCTGGACTCCTGCCTTTCTATGCTGGCTGTCTCGCTGCAGTGAGTATATTTAGCGTCTGAGAGTCCCTCCGCTGCTGATCATCACACTCACCCAGCTGGAGAAGTGCACTGCCAAGGCTACGAACATACACACTTTCACACATACACACACTTACTTTACACTGTGATGTGTGCTCCAATATTCACCTTACTATGTCCCCAGCCTTGTTAAAAAACCAATACACACATGTTCACCTTCCACATTCTGCCACCACCAACCACAAACACCATGTGGACCAAAGATACGGGAATGAATGTATAGGTGTAGAAAAAGCCACACACACTCAAATCACATATTCTACCAATAACCTAGTTAAGTAAAGACCAGTAATACATTCCCTAATACGACCTCTCCATCTTTCTCATTCTTCTTCCTGTTATTATCGTTTGGGGTCACCACAGCAACTCCTCTGAGTTCCTTCTCAATGTCTGATCCATCATCACCACTCCTAATGCAAATATTAGCATTTCCAACTTCACCTTCAGTTTTTTCTTTAATGTCCACCACCTGTGAAGCACTCACCATACCTGCTCTCATCTTGTAAACCTTCTTTTTCACTCTTGCTGGTAGCCTTCTGTCACAAATCACTCCTGACACTCTTCTCAACACTGCCTGTCCTCTCATCTCCAACTGTCTTCTACACTCCCTGTTACTCTGAATTGTTGAGCCCAAGTATTTAAAGTCCTTTGACTTTGCCACCTGTACACTTCACCATTCCAGCACCTCCTCTTTTTCATACCTCACACTTGAGTTCCACTGCCCCACCTCAGTCACACACATAACCCACTCCCCCCCCCCACACATTCACCTGTAATCCTGCCAACTTTTGTTCCTCTTCTCTCCAGTTTTACCTCCACCTCTCCAGTGCAACCTCCACCTCAGAATGAACCTGCCCCCCATCCACACATACGTTCAACTCCGGCTCCAGCCCAGATTCATGAGAAAGGCTGCATCAAGGTGCACCCTCCTGCGCCATCCTGTAAACACCATCCTGCAAAGTCCTGTATGGAAAGCCATTCCAGATGTTCTACTTTTGGTCAGCAAAGAGGGCGGCTTGCATGGGAGGTTTCCGTGACGAGCGATTCCCAGTGCTTCATCTCTACATGAGAGGGGCAGTGACACTCTTGGAGAAATTATTAATTTAGTTCTACTTAATGTACTTCATTTTTAAGAGGCGACTCCATTATGTTGCCAAGTACAGGGACATGAGACCGTCTCCGAGGGAGACATAAAAGAACAGCTATGATAATATGATTGCCATAATCTACACAATCCCTGCATTCGATTTAGTCTGAATAATTAAAGAATAAAAGGGGGTAAAACTTTTTTTATTATTTAATTGGTTTGGTAATTTTGGTCGTAATTCTGCTGATGAGGTATCAGCCCTCCCCATGAAAGAAAGCTCTTAATTGATTGCCAAGATCAAAACAATGCTAATTGGGTTTCTGCAGAATCCTTTAATCATAAATCAGATGAGGACCAGTAATTAATCTCACAAACGAGCAGCTGACCGTGTGCAAAATAAGAGCTGATAGGCTGACAGAGAGGAGGAGGAGCGTTGAGGAAGAGGAGGAGAGGCGGATGCTAGTTTTAGCTCTTTGAGTAAAATGACGAACTTGAGTAGAAGGCAGAAGGCTGTGAGCAGCTTTGCTGATGGAGGTTTGGACACTTCCTGGAGGGTGAGCTGTTGCTTCCTGCCAGCAGCTGTCAGCGCAACAAACGCCAGAACAGCGTACGCATGCAGCCAAGACCGAAGAAAGAAGAAATTCAGCAGAAATTCAGCATGAACAACATTGAGCATAAACACAACAGTGACAACACCCAGTCCTCTCCCATGTTTCTACCCAGTGTTTCCTCTTGCAGTGTGCACATGCAAAGTACCCAGCATTCCTAACAGCTGCAAAAATATACACGCTGAGATCAAATCGCAAGATGCTACAAGACTGCAAATAAAACAGCACTTTTGATGGGCATTAGAACATCAGAGGGACCTCAAGGACACCTCCCACACACACACACACACACACACACACACACCGTGTTCTACTAAGAATTCATGTTGTGTGCTTGTCACTGGCCTCAAAGAGACAGGGAAGGAAAATGCTACATTTCCCTCGAAAGAGAAGAAAAAAAAAGTGAATGTGACATCAGAAATGCTAGTGGAATAGATGTGCGTGCTGGGGGTGTGGGGGGTGGAGTTGTGAATCTGATACACAGTGCACCTTGTCCACAGTGGTTACGCAAGATCAGTTATGTCATCACTGGACCTATTCATGAAGTCGAAGGGTCTTAACTGCTACTCTATACCTGGAGCATGATCTCTACAGCAAACCTCACCCCCCCCCACTGCCCTGAAAATAGTAACATCCATAATTCCATTAATGACTGGCGAATCGTGTCTCAAGCCTTCACATGAACCTCCTCCCTGATCTAATCTGGTTATGAACCACAGGCCGTGGACCAGCAGCCCACAGGGAAGCTTCTTACAGAAGTTTGTGACACCCCTATCAGTAATAGGATTTAATCACAGTGCACTAATATGTCCATTTTGTGAAGGAGCGGGTGGGGGAAAGGTCGGATGAAAGGATGGAGAGAGGAGGAGGGGAACGTGGTATTTGGGACCAGGTTTTGATGGTGGATAATTATATTAGACGGGTGGCATCTTGACAGTGTGATTTGGCATGTGTCCATTTTTTTAATACTTTGGATCTTGTCAGGTCTTATCTCTTGCATCTACCCTCTTAAGAGAAGAGCTCATCTGCTTTTTGTGTGTGTGTTGTCTCTCTCTCTCTGTCCCACACACACACACACACACCACACACACACATACACACACTTAGCTGAGCGCTGGTCTCCATTTTGCTACCTTTGATGTAGCCCTGCTCTTCCCATCTCCAAATGCATCCATTACAGGTATCACATTAATGGAGAGTTAGTCGACTGATCTAAGGAATGAGACACTTTTATTGCCATCTCTTAATGCGCTGCACTTTCACATCTACCTCTACCATTTGTAATTTCACATCTATTTGAGTATTGCTGCCTCTTCTGCTGTGTGTGCTGAGCACAGAGTGGGAAACACGTTTAAAGAAACACTCTAAAGCATGCTAACACGGCTAACAGCGAATGAAAGCTAATAGGGACCAGTTAGCACTGTCTAATTAGCGTAGGGCTAAATAGCACCATTCATTTTAACCGAGATGCCATCGTGTTGCGTAAAATATGTGGTGTCCCTCACAGTCATAAAACAACACCTACAGAGAACCAAATAAAAATGACATGACATCATTAAAGGACAAGTAGCTCCTCACCAGTTCAAACTAGCACATCCCCTGTCACAAACCATTAAAAAGATGTTATTTTTAAAGAAAAAGACGAATTTACTGCAATAAAAAAAAACGTGAAGATCCATGGAAAAATATAAACAGGTGCCATTTCTATCATCTGAAGATCCTTTAATCTCATTCAGAGTCGATGGTAATTATATCTTTTTGTATTTACTTTTTATCTACTTAGCAAGTCGATAAATGTTGTGGTTAATGTAGGAATAACACTCCTGGTGAATTAGCAGCTTACAAGCTAGCAGTCATTGGATTTGGGGTCTACAAGCATTCAGTGAGAACAACGCATCACATAAAGCCCAGACCATGTCTGAGTAATATAATGGTGTGTACAACAGGGCTGGAGTGTGTTGTGGGTGTGAAGGGCTCTGGCCCTCATCTTTGAGGGACCACAACAATCCACTTGCCCTGGAGACCCTGGAGACCATTGTGGACAAAGATGGTCCTCAGATCCCGTATATTTGCAGTCACGGCATATTTGGTATTCATCCTTAAAACACATCCAGTTTATTTTGGTGTTTCTTCTTCTTCTTCTTCTTCCTCCACATCTTTTTTTGCTTCTCAAAAGCAGTTGCAAGTCAGTTCCTGTTTAGAGGCATCTGAATAGACTTTATCACACTGAGCTTATCAACCAATGATGTGCTGAGAGTTTTCTTTCATCAATTCTGACGCAGAGCGAAAAGCGGTTTTGTTTGACTATTGCAGTTCCCTAAACCACCATGGAATTTCAAATCGTCTGAAAGCAGGAGTGAAAAAAAAGAACATAATTAAATCTTTATTTAATTAAATAATTAAATCTTTATTTCATTTTCTAATTAATGATAGCGACTGGGGTTGGGGGGGGGAGTGGTATTCAGCTTGGTAAAACAGTATGATGTGTTTCTGAAGCTTTGTGATGCACTGCAGTTTAATAATCCATTCCTTAATCTCTGCCATTAAAATCATAATTAGAGCGATAATTACATTAGTTTCAGAATAAAATTACCATAACAAAGGTGTTTCTCTCTAATAATGACACCATGATTGACTTTTTAAGTTGACAAAATGCCCTAAAATGAAGAGAGCTCTAGGGAACTTTGGAAATTTCAGTAGTACTCGCTGTTCTCGTTCGGTTTTGCGGCAGCTTCGGCCACAGTCTCAACAGTAGCATTAGCTAGTTTCGTACGTAGCTATCTGTGTGAGGTAAATTGGCACAGATAGAGAAACATCAGATAAACTGAAGCAGCAAAGATATTGGTTACTATTGGTTACTAGGAATCAGAGAGCATGCCAACATGTCCGTCCTTGGAGATCGCCATTTAATTACCATTGTTAGTGTTCTCTTCAAGCCGCGATCTGTCCGCATAACAGTGTATGTAAAATAGTATATGCACCCTATGACACACCTGAATCAGTCCTCAACAAAAAACATTTCCACTTTACTCCGATTACCGTTTCTTTAATACCAGTGTGATTGATATATATTCGAAACTCCTCGTCCTCCTTTAATATCACATGTAATATGAAAATTTTAATTGGGCTTGATCCTTCCAATATGGTGATGCAGGCGTCCCTTCCGACGTCAATTTCCCTTCTGCCTGGCGCCATCGCTAAATTGCAGTTTGGAAGACAAGAACGGGCTCACGGGAGGAACACAAAAGGATGGCAGAGCTGACCAGAGCGCAGGTGGAATTGAATTGGAAATCTTCCACGGGGGTCTGTTAGCATAACAAAAGGGCCAGTGTGACTTTAGACAAAAGCACAGAGGGTTTAATGTAGAAAATCAATCTTTCCAAGGAGAGAAGTTATTGTGCGAGTGGCCATACAGGTGTTCCTGGATGGCTCCTTAATCAAAAGTGTCAAAACAAAGTTGGGGAAAGTTCTTCTCTTTTCAGTCAGATGGAGGGAGTTGGTGGGTGTCTGTGCGCATGTCTGTGAAATACAGAGAGAAAGAGTGAGGGAGAGAGAACGTGTGTATGCATGTGTGTGTGTGTGTGTGTGTGTGTACGTGTGCATATGTGCTGTGCTCTGTGTGTGAGAATGTGAATGCATGTGTTGGCATATGCACTGAGGAACACACAATACTGACAGAGTTGGAGTAAACCACCTGTTCTTAGGTTGTGCACTGCCAAACAACCCACTGCATTATAAGATGGAGACAATTCACTTTGCATTGTACTGTATATTTAGAATATAGTACAGAATATCCATACTGAATATCTGCAGAATATCTACACAGATTCGTGCCATCAATCGTGCCGGAGCTGTGGGTCTGTACGCAGGTAGAGAGGAGCATGGTAAGGATTCCCAGAATGCTGTGTGCTTCTCCGTTCATCTTTATTAGTTTATATACCATGTTTAGAAATGTTGCGTATAGTTGTAGTTGTGTTCTGTCTCATTTTCATTAAGTTCTGTTCATATTAGTCGGAGGGGTGTTTAAAAATTCTCTGTTGTACTAGTCCTGTTTGTTACCTCCCATTTCTCTTGAGTCCCATTCCTGTTAATTACTGCGCTTATTGAATAGAAGTGTGTTTCCATTGGAAGAAACTCTGTTTCCTGGTCCTTTTCACTGTTGATGCTTCACTGGTTTCATAAGTGTGATTTTGCCGCTGAGCTTAAGGAAACGGAGCGCCGCATCTACGAACTGGAAATGGGGAAGTGAAGAAGAAGAGCTTCTTCTCCCAACTCCTTCCATACTGCACAAAGAGAGTGACTGCTCGGTACCATGGCTGGACGGTGTCGGACTACAGGAAAGGAAGACCTCACCAGGGTCGAGGACCACAGAGGGAAGCAGGGGCGTCGTCTGCTGAGGAGCAGCTATTCTGTGGCACTGGAGCAAAGTTGGAAGGCTTGGACTTGGGCTGTGGGCCTGTGGTGGATTTCCAGTATGCGGTGTGCATCTCCAGCCACTTATAGCTCAACAATGAATGCTACTATATGTGCTTTTTTGTTGTGTTATGTGTTGCTTTTGCTTAAATTACGTTCTTTTTGGTTTGAGAAGCGTTTTAGAATGATCTCCCATCTTAATGCTGTGTGCTAATTAATGCTGTCTTTCTGTTACCATCCCTCTTTTGCTCTGTTGAGTCCATTTCCTGCTTATTGAATAAAAGAACATTTCTATTGGCATTTCCTGGCCCTTCTTCACCACAGACGCTACATATGCAACATAAACATGTAACAAATAGATATTCTCCAGTAAAATAATTTCAGCCCCTTTGTCCATCAGAAGAGCGTGTCAAAGAAGTACAAGTGCTGCAAAATGCATCTTTGAAAGCATCCACAAAACCAACAGACACAGGCTAGCTGTAAGACCACAGAACAATGTCAGGCTGGAACCTGGGCTGTGGGTTCTGCAGTCTTCACACAAAAGCGTCGAAGCTCGTCTCCAAACTAGAGATCCCACTCGAAGACCCAATTATTCCTGAGGCAGGCGGGTCTTCTCTGGGTGTCCTTTTCATCCATACGTTCACCACGCCGGGCAGCCTTGAGGTTTGCTAGAACAATGTGGCTGATGTTGGCTGGGGGGGGGGGGTCTGCGCCAGCGATGTCCTTGCTCGTTCACGCTCAGCACTTCAGCTGCCATTGCAGGCAAATACAATGAGGGAGAGAGATTTCTTCCCAACATCACACAGACGCTGACGCTAGAACACCCAGTGTGATATATGGACGTGTGATGTGGAACTTTTTTAAGCCAATCTAAGGAGCTTTTACCTTTTTTTCTTTTTTAAAACTTTTTGTTACAACTTCCTAAGAAACTCCAAAATGAATGATAAATTCTGTGCAAAATGTTGATACCAAAAAAAATCAGCAGACTGAGATAGATGCCCACCTGCTCACAATATTCATATGGCAGACGGGACCCAAGACAATCACCAAGTGGAAATTCCTGAGAGAGACCTGCACTTAAAGCTGTTCTCCTCGATAAGGTAAGTCTATGTTTATCGGCCGACACCCAGCAACGTATTACCATAATAATGATTTAAGCATTCGCTAATCCTCTCTGGTTAATGAATGTCTTCATTTTCCCAAGCCAGGCGGAGGGGCCACAGCGCGCGTCAATCCACCCCGTCTGGAAGGCCGTCCCCGTGGGAGAACGTCGTGTGTGTGTGATACCCGAAGTGTGATGGGTAATTTTCCAAATACGCCCGTATCGTTCACTCCCATTCACTCTCCTGCATTCAGTCACTCACCCTTTGCCATTGTCCCCCTGAGCCACACACAGTATATAATTCCCCTCTGTTTCTGGGCATTAACCTGCAAACAAAGCACCAACTATTACTGATTGATAACAGTCGTAATACTAAGAGGACAATAAACAGGGAGTCATTGACACTGTAAACTCCTCAGGCTAGTGAACGCTATGCTAAATGCTACTGCCCAACACACAATTAAGCTTAACACACTGACTTGGACCCAGTGGGCCTCCCCCTCCTGCTTTTGGCCACCCAGTGTAGGAAACCATGACCCCATATGACCTCTGAGGCAGTCCATATGCAAACCAGTTGATTAAAAATCAGTTAGGAAGACACTGATGTAGAACGGTATGCAGCCGCAGCCTGGTGGGCAGTGAGGAGGTGGAACAGGGTTTCCAATGACCCTAAAGGCAAGCCCTCAAATGACCCCCCTCCCACAATTCTTATTTCAACACGAAAGAACACTGTGTGACTGATTAATTGATCTGATGACAATATAATGAATTCTAATGAAGGTAAAAGCTTCCTTCAAAGCCTGCAGAAGAAAGATTATATATGGTGTGCTGTGGGCTAAAGGGACCATGGAGTCATTCTAAAACTGTAATAGGAAAGTGTGAGTTTGGGGTGAAACTCCTTCAGCTATTTTTTCTGATCACAGCATTACATATCACTTACACGTACAGATAAAAAAAGAGTAGTTTTACCGTAATCTTAGATGTTCCATAACATGAACCTAATTTTTTTTTTCCTATTTGATTTCTGGTTGTGCTACATGATTCCTTAGAGTAACAACAACAAAAAAAAGATGTTTTGGAGATCATTTGAAATCAGTCCAAATCCTGTCACTACAGAGTCTGTCTGTAAATCGCAATCTTTCGCCACTTGAAATCCCAAAGCTGGAGATTTTTGATGACCATACTGGTGTAGGGGATTTGTAATTGGGTTGACTGGAACATTCCATGGATTTTCAGGGCTTTAGTTTGAACGTTGGATGACATTCCAAAATTCCTTGGCAGGATCCCCAACTCTGAGAAGGGGGGGGGGGGCAACTTGGATTAGAATAGACACATGCTGAATTTCAGATTAGGTTTAATTGTGTGAGTGTGCCGTGTAAGTTAGAGATCCGTCTGCTTCGTTTGGATTGGTTTGGATAAACACTTAAAACTCCATAATATCCAGGTTTAAAACATTTGTGTCAGATATGACCCTAGCTAGATTATCCTGTCACTTTGATTCCATAAACCCTGTCAGCTTCTGACACAGACCTGCCATTGCTGGTTTGTGGATTTATTGCTTGATTTAATTAGAAATATGATAAACACTATAATTCATTGCTTTAAAGAGGTTGCTGTCATTTGGAGGGAGGAGAAGATCTCAGTCTCGTAAGCCACGTTGCTGAAGCCCGTTCTGCAAACCAGGCCTCGTTGCTCCTCTGTCTTCTCTCGGTAATGATCATCTTGAGCGTGGCACTTAAACGCGTGTCCTTGTAACGCACAGAGAAAGCAGCTGATTGCAGGAGAGGTCTCCCTGGACATAATTCTTTTGGAATCCATAAGGCCCATCGATCCGAGCACAGAGCGAGAGGCAGTGGTGAGGAGTGGGCCAGTGGCTTCACACGCGCCGTCATCCACCATTACACCCATAACGCTCATGACAGCGAGCACAATGAAGAAGAAAAATCGGACCAAAAAAAAAAAAAAAGATCAATATAATAAATTATATGCATCGTACCACGATGATGGTGATTGCAGGTGGTTTTCGACATAGCTGAGGCCTCAGCAGCACGGCAGTGGCTGCGTGTGACGGAGATGACTTCACCACCGTCGCGGGCAGATGGCGGCTGACGGGTGCCGCTCTGCTTGCGGTTGGTGCTGGGACAGCGATGGCCCACGTGGGTCTCGTCTCCGGGCGCTCAGGTACACTTCTCACCGTGAATGATGGACCAGATATTAACACACCGGTGTCAGAACAGGGTACAACTGAGGATAAGTTCCAGTGGCAAGTGAATGTGAATATAACAATCACAGTCAGTAGCACGACACGTCCCATAATCACATCATGTTCATTTTATCTGTGGACAAGACCGTCTCGACAGCAGTGTGCATAGTACAGAAACGAGGGACATGCATTAGCAAGAGAGCAAGCAAATATTGACAATGGGTGGATCATTCATGCTGATGGCCCCCTCTCCCTCTCTCTCTCTCCTTTTCTCTCTCCCTCACTCTCTCTCCCTTTCTCTCCCGATATTCTGAATCAGCTGGCATACACTGTCCCCCACCAGGTGTTAGTAAGAGAGTCACACAGAAATGGGAGGGTTTGCGTTTTTTCAGCCTCTGTGTAAACCTGCTCACAGCTGCAACGGGGATGAGAGAACGTCACGAGCAAATAGGCCTCCAACAGTCAGCCCACACCACAACTGGTTGGGGTTTAGCAACTCAACAGCAAACTCAAATTCATGTTTTCGTTTGTAAGGATCAGATGGCAGTTTCTCTACAGACGTGAAAAACATGTATTGAGTTGTTAGAGTCAAAAGGAGAAGACAAGGAGGCAGAAGACAAAACTCATCACAGATAAAGATCTGTAAGGACATACATCACAAGAGAACTAGACAGAGAGAGAGAGAGAGAGAGAGAGAGAGAGAGAGAGAGAGAATTCCTTTGATGCATGCTGACTTTACCAAAGAAAGGTTGTTTACAACAAAAATGGTGAAATGGACAGGATACATTTTCAAGTGTGTCCCACAAATGAAGGAAGAGTGAAAACAAAGATTAAAACTAAAACGAGACCTGGAAATGTTCTTCCAGAAGAGGAGAGTATTTGCTGCCACTTAGAGGGATGATGCAGTGTGTGTGTGTGAGTGTGTGTGAATGTGTATGTGTGTGTATATGTGTGTTGGTGAGGGACTAACAGAGAAAACTGGGATAAAATGATTCTGTAATCTTAGGTCTTCCACCTAAAGCTAAAGTTTCCTCATCCGTTTTTTCTCTGTATCTCATGTGTATTCTTTTTTACACACACACACTCACACACACACACTCACACACACTCACACACAGCAGCTGTGTGTGTTTGTGTGCCAGTGTTGGCACTGGCATTTTCCAGCATTCAGTTTGCAGTAATCAGTAGAGTAGTGCTGGCCAGTAGAGCTTGTATATACACACACACACACACACACACGTGCACGCACACAGTTACACACACAGTTACACACACACACACACAGTTACACACACACAGTTACACACTGAGCCAAATGGAAAATTGCACATCAATCTGGAAATGTCTAGCAACAATATAACCGCTAGTGAGAAACAATTTAACTGCTAGTAATGTGTGTGTGAGTGTACTAAGAGGAGCTTAGTACAGATGAGAAGATGAGAAATAAAATCATTATTTCCATCACTGGAAGCACTGTTTAGTCTGCCTGCCTGTCTGTCCTCTCTCCCTGCAACAGCTGATTAAAAGTGTAATTATCCTGATGAAATGCACCTCCAAACAAACCACATGTACACACACTCTCTCTCTCTCTCTCACACACACACACACACACACACACACACACACACACACACACACACATTCCCCGTAGGCTTCATCACAACCTACTTCATACTGACAAAATTTTCCCTCTTGTTCCTCCTTTCCACATTTTGACCCCCAAAACACCACACACACCTCCACCCCTGCCCTGGCACCATGCCACCCCCACCCTGGCACTATGCCACCCCCACCCTGGCACCATGCCACCCCCATGCTCCCCCCCCACAAGGAATGATGGGAGCCCAGTAAATATTGAACACTAACAAAACAAACACAAGCAGCAGATGGTGAGCTGATCTCGCTGTCCCACGACCAGCCTGTCTTGCTTGCATCCCATCCCAGACCACTTCAGCCCACAAATACAAGCTGATCCTAGATCAGCAGAGTAAGACACCTTCCACTAACCAACTGCCACAGGCATTATACGGAGTCTTTAGCCTGTGCATTATGGGATAGAGACGTAAAGAAGACCCTGGGGGGAAGCAGAGCGAAGGAAAACGAGAGAGGCGGCCCTCCCTCCCTCCCTCCCACTGATTATTTTCCTCCTAATTGAAAAGAGGAAGGAGGGACCGGAGGCGCCTCCCCCTGCGGAGCACCTGCCCCAGTGATCGCTGGGTAATTGATTTCAGTAAACGCGGGTTAAATGTGACACGTTGTGGGGGGAGAGGCATGGGCAGAGGGAGCTGAAATCTGGTGATCAAGTCATTTATCATCTGTCTGCTGGGGCGGGGGACAGGGGTGTAAGGTGGGCGGGTATCCTGATGACAGTTTGGAAAAGAGGATTTTTTAGGAAGAGAGCTGGAGGAAGCTTCTGTTATAGCTCTGTGTCATACTCACGCGCACAGACTCGCTCAGAAAGGCTCACGTAGAAGCAGTTAATTAGAAGCTGGAGTTATTTCTGGAAGGTAGCGGAGACAAACACTGAAAGCTCCTTCACTCGTTCATGGGTGGGAAGGTCTCTGGGAGCACTGTGCTGCTCATGGCCTTGACACTGTTGAACTGTCTGTCCTGAACAAAACATGGCGCCCACGGGCTAAACCCCAGGGTCACAGACATGAAGAAGGCACAGGCTGTAGCCACACTCAGACACAGCCCACATACCACGAAGAAGGCACAGGCTGTAGCCACACTCAGACACAGCCCACATACCACGAAGAAGGCACAGGCTGTAGCCACAATCAGACACAGCCCACATACCACGACCAGCCGGCCCAGTTAGGACGCCGTCACCATGGTGCCCAGTCGTGAGTCTATTCCGATTTACACCAGCGTACACAGACCACACTTACCACAAAAACAGAATTTAATTCCATGAGGGTTACAGCACATTACAATATGGTACCATAGATCACATGCTATTATGTGTAGAACACACTGTGTGTCATGCAAGAAACAGGTTAAGATCTGGGAGAGGCAGCATTAGCGAAGAGGCCTCTGGTTTCTGCTCCTTCCCCTAGCTCTCTCTCTCTCTCTCTCTCTCTCTTTGTATTTTCTGTGTATAAAAGTATATGAAATTAAATTTTCAACAGGAGCACGATGGAATTAAGTCGTTTTTTACAGCGTGCTAACAAAGTTGCCGTAGCGACTGGCTTTTGTGTTGACAAGGCACCTGCAGAGCACGAAATTAATTAACACTTTGACAAGCAGGACCGATCTTCCGATCTCGCCTTTCTACTTCCTCCTCCATTTGGACCCCCGGCGACGTCCGAGGAGACGACGTGAGAGGGTGCTTGACCGCACTTCAGCACGTCCGTGGAGTCCGTCAAACAAAACCGCGTGGGGAGACGGTGAAGAATGTTCCGCAGACACAACCACCGCAGACACAAGTGTATGTAGATGAACATGGAGCCGTTCTCTTTCTGAAAGACCATGTGAGAGCCTTCCCCTCTGTGAGCCACAGGAAAGACATTGGCTGTATGGTGTTTCAAAGAGTAGATTTAGTAAATGAACTTTACATGTTATCGGATGATGTGATGTTGATGTCTTTACATTACTTTCTGTTTTATATGCTTCGAGGTGGCCTGCACATTATGAACTGCCCGAGAACCCATCAGGGCTCTTAATTGCTGTGCTGTTTGCAGGGTTACATTTGAAGTCATTAAACTGTCCTTTTTTTCTATAGGGGTCACGGTAATTTGTGCCCCCGGGCAAATATGCAGGGTGTCGATGGTTCCTCCCAGCACTCGCCCGCGCTCTCTTCGCCTCTTGATAGACTTGTAATTACAGGCCGCATCGCTCACTGTCACTCGCCCTCTTCCCCTCTCTCCCTCTATCACCGTCCGTCCGTTCCTTATTTCATCACCCTTAGTCAGCATGACGACTCAAACGTGGCAACATTCACCAGGCAGAAGCGCTGGCTGCAGATCATCCACCTTTACACCTATTATTATCATTATTATTATTATTATTTCTCACTTTCATTTGGACGTGCAGCATGTGCCAAGCTCGTCCCATATCACAGGGGGTTTTTATGGCTCAGTTTTGCAATGCATCACATTTCAATCCACATAAACACAAATTCAATGTAAACTCATTTTCATCAACTTTACATATTTTACGTGTTTTTTCTATTAATTACATTTTTATTTTTGTACCCGAGTTTTTTTTGCCTTTTTTCGTTTTCCAGTATAATTTTGCTGCACTGTTTTGTAGAGACTGTGTTCCACACAGCCTCACACTGAGGGACTCCTCCATGTTTGACCTCAGAGCCAAAATACAGAACACCTAATATTCCAGAGCCATCCATCTCCCAGGTGCCCCTGGGAGTGTAAGGTTGTGTGTTCAGGGCAGCGCCATCCCCCTCTCTCCCCGACCTAAATAACCCTGCTTCACCCCGGGATTCATTCGTGTGCCACCCGGGACAAATCTACATAATGTCCTGTCATGGTGCGTCAGCCTAACGGTTGACTTCTCACCACCTCTTCCTCGGATAAACCATCACAACAGCAGCAGACGTTTACCTTCTATCGTCTGGCTTTACCCAATTTTCTCGTTCTCTTTTTCTTGCTGTTATTTTCTCTCCGTCTCTCTTCAGAGCAGCGGGGGGGGGGGGGGGGGG
>JAOXYF010000014.1:5537016-5556926 GCA_028565775.1 Sternarchorhynchus goeldii
TGACCCCCCCCTCCCCACCAACACACACACACCCCCTCCCTCTCCTTCAGCCAACAAAAAGAAGTTTGGATGGAGTAGCCCAGCCCTCTGAAACAGGTGTGAAGATCGGACACAGAGGGAGAGACAGACAGACAGACAGACAGGCAGACAGACTGAAAGAGAGAGAGACGGCGAGCACAGCAGTGATCTGGTGCTTCGGCCATACTTTATCAGCGCTGTACTCCAGCCATTCTGAACCACCCCCCACCCCCCTCCACAAGAGCATGAATATATTATTACCAGCACAAAAGCGCCTACGTATTGTTTATGAATTACCAGCCTGCCCAGTCAACAAAGACCATTTTCATAAGAAACCTTCATTTCATTTCGGCTTCAATTTGATTACCAGCTGAAGAATAGAAAGCCCTTCGGCCAACCCCCCTAAAGGCTCTTTTCTCTTTTCTCTCTCTCTCTCTCTCTCTCTCTTTCTCTCTTTTTTATTCATGCCTATTGAAAGGCTTTTATTGCTTCCCTTTCAATACACGAGCAGGCAAAGGCTTTTCAGACTAAAACCACTGACAAAAAAATATTGCGACGCTATTTTGCCAAATAAACAGAGCTAAAGAGAACGCGCCGCGCGCGCGCCTCTCTTCTTTCTTTGCCTTTCATCTATCTTTTTTCTTTTTTCTTTTTGTTGGAAACTGCAAAAGGCTAGAAATTAATGACAGAAATTAATGACAGGCTACTGGACTGTGAGAGAAAGAGAGGGAGACACGGAGAGAAATGACTGGTTGCAATCTCACAATGCAAGTCAAACCTAAACGATGCCTGGCCGCTCAGTGCTGCCTGGCGTAGTTTAGTGGGGTACGCGAGGCATTGGCTGAACACGGGAGGGCTGGAAGTTTGCCTTTCCGGGAGTGTCTGCACCCGATTGATCCAAACTGTTGGGGAAAAAATAAAGACACGTTAATGGTTTTGGAGCACCACAATTATGCAGCAGGCCTCTTTTGTTAACCGCCAGAGGTCCCTGGCCGTCACTGGGAACGTGGCTATCGATGGCAGCCAGGTATCCTTTAGTTTTTAACTAAACAAAAAGCGGCCGCTTTTCGCTCGCGCGTTCCGTTCAGGCTGGGCACGTGCGACGACAGCGAATGTAGACTACTGCAGTGATCACGCGTGCACGGAGTTGCGGACGGCGTGAGATTGTGCTTTGCGGAGTGGTGAAACCGTACTGTCGTGACAACTTTAAGATATGACAGGTGACTGTGTTGAAGAGTGAGTGTCAATCATAATACATATATTACCAGTGTGCAAGAAAAATGTTAAAGAAATGTGTGAAGAACCATATCGTACGAAAGCATATAGTGGAGTATATTTAAAGACTTGACACAAGACAAAATGGCACTAACGACCCAGAAGACATCAGTCAGGCAGAAGTTTCTTTTGTGTCGTTTCCCACTAACACATGGGCATAGCAAGGTCGTGCTCTTCCGTTCCTCGTTAAGCAAACCGTCGGCGGAGCCCGCCGTTATCCGTGCGTTTGATCTCCGCGGCTCGAAGATAAATTAAGACGCTCTTTTAGTCCGTTTTTATGCGCCTTTGTGCTTATGTACGAATACTGAACTCTAGACAAAGGTGACCGATGCATAATTCATTCGTGGGCTAAGACAGGACCAGCCGTCTGAAAAGAGGTTGACATTTGAGCTTTTCACCAACATCTGCAAAATTATATGCTTTCTATTGTGATTCAATGAGGGCTAGTCAGAGTCCATAAAAGAATGAAATTGACATGTCACTGTAATAAAGGCATGGCATAAACTGCACTTCCCCAATACTCAGGTAGACCTATATGTGTGAGTCAGCCTGAGCAAGAGAGAGATAAAGAGAGACAAAGCTATTGTCTTTCATTCTGTGTTCATGAACAGGTCCTGATCTACAACTATACCGGCTGCTTTGACCAAACGTGGCTGTTCTGGGTGGAACAAATAATTTCCCTTTAATGTTACCAGCAGATTAAAAAACTTATTCCCCGTGTGTATCCAGGCAGCCATGATTTCAGCCTTCTCAAGCCTGTTTCATCCAAAAAGAGTGAGACTGATCAATATCGTGCGAAGACTTATAAACAGTGGTCTTCTGATCTCCAAGCTGCCACTTGTGAGTGAAGCTTGCCCGTTTGTGCAAACCTTCAGCCAACAGCCTTGTTAAAACCTGCCATCAGGTCTGAGACCATCTCAGGAATTGTGAAATAACCAAAGGAAGAAAGAGGCATTGATCTTGACTCTATTCCCCCTCCCTCCACACTCTCTACCTGCACCTAACGCCACCCAACCAGGTCCAATTAAGTGACAGCTAACATTTTCTTTCTCTTTCTTGTTTTCCTTTGGTGGCAGAGGCTTTGTCCTCATGTTAATGTCTTCGGAACGTCATTCTCTCCCCAAATGTCACTGCCGCCTCAGTGCCCATACAGAAAGAACAAGCTGCCTTTTTCTGCATGAGCCACAGCCAACGATTCAAATCTACCACAATGCCTTGCTCTCCCTGAGGATCATGTGTCTTTAGAATCTTTTGATTCCGCTCATTGTTTGTTATAATAGGGAGGAGGCGAAGGTAAGTTTTGGAAAAATAACTTTTTTTTTTTTTCTCGACGTTTTACATACACGAGCCTGGGTATACACATACACACACACACACACACACAGAGCTGTCACATCTGCAACCAAGTCTGCAGTTTCATCAACACAGACACAGCCAACAATACACAAAAAATTAATAAATGGATCTTAATCTAGAAACATAAATCAATAATAATAATAACTTACAATAATTTGATAAAATAAAGAAACTGGGGGGAAAAAGGTGAAAAACAACAAGATGCCAAATCTATACAGGGACGTAAAATATCAATACAGGAGGGAACGAGAGAAGAGAAACCAACCGAGAGATCTGGTCATGTGATCACTATCGGGTCAGCATCAGTTGAGACGAAAAGCCAAAACCGCACCTGTTTGCAATCGTGTGCTTGGCTTCAATTCCAGTGTTTGGTTAGTGCTGGCACTTTCAGTGTACTGTGTTTCCAATCCTTCCTCGTTGGGAGCCACATGAAAACCATTTTGGCCCAACAGTTTCCACCTCCACTGCTGTCCCCAACCCAAAACCTGGATTAGGCGTAAACAAAGGGTAGGAAACCACGCGCAGAGCAGCAACAATGGAAGAATTAACGAGATGGCAGTTCAGGGTTTATGCCAAGCCAGTATGCCTGGGCAAAGTGAAAAGGTTCGTGCGACAGTTCGAAATGACAAAAACGAGGTTGGAACACAACACAGGGAGGCATGAGCCTGAATTTAGATACCGGTACTGATTTCAGATCAGCCTTGACCGTCCATTTATGGTGATGTGTCATTATGGTGCAAAACAGAAAAACTGATGCAGAAACAGTAATCTTGATCCTACTTTATGAAGACTGCTGGAAGAACACGTTTTACCAAAAGGACAGCCAGAGCTCCTCAACCAAATGCTGCGATATTTCCACAGCAAACTGTTTCCACCAAACATGGGTTATGGAGAAATGGTTCACAGCTTCAACCAACGTCTGTAATGCTTAGCAATGAAACACTAGTGTGGGTGTTTAGCAGAGTATATAATAAAGTCACGCCACCCTAAAAAGGATAAAAAATGAACAAAGTACGGTTTTATTTTGTTTAATTCACATAAATTAGCATGTAGATTAAAGACTAAAGTGAAAGAGAATGAAATAGAGAAAGGAAAGAGAAAGAGAGAGAACAGGTAAACAGAAAAGTTTCTTCGGTACCACACACAGTGGAAGAGAACCCACACAGACTTGTCTTCAGTAGATATTTCATTTCATTTAAATACATAAATTAGAACGACATGGAAGAATCTTGAGCCGTCAGTCAAAGCAGCATCGTAGCACTGCATATTCAAATCTATTGCATATGTAATTTTCTTACAAATGGTCTTGGATTTGCAAAGAAAATGCCAAGAAATTTCTGGAAATTGCCCCCCCCCCCCCTCCCCAAAGAAAAAGGCACATTCTGCACATCTTTTGCAGTATTTTGCTAAAAATTAGTTTCTGTACAAATTCATTAGTGGGGTAATAGCAAATTAAAACCAAGATTATCATCGTGAACAATAAAAAGGGCTTGCCCCGTCTCATAAGTGTAAAATTGAAAGAAAAAAAGTAGACAGAAACACTGAGGTAATTTAAAACAACAGAGAAAAACGGTGTAGAAATATCATCTCGCTTAAAAAGTCCCTCCGAACGGCTGCAGTAACTGTATTGCTGCGTCCTTGCTGGACAGGAGTGTCATTACTTTTTCACAGTGTTGGTATAGTGTCCTAAAAACAGCCAACTGAAGGGTTTACTATAGTCAAGGACCTACACACTGCCTTATCCCCTGGACTACAATCCCTGAGACTCCAAGATATCTAACTAGCTGGGAACCGTGCGACATAGACTGTTTGTAAAAAGGTGCATGCTGGACACATTCTTTAAGCAGCAGCAGAAAAGGCAATGCCGCCAACACCAGAGTAAACAAGCAAATTTTCCTCAGGGCAGAGTTACTCCCACTTACCAATATATATTAGTATATATTCACTATTTTAAACATGTTCAATAAATTTAAGGCATAACCTAAAAGACGTTTGGCCACTTATTCCAATATTTGTTTCCGTGGTTTATACTTGCAGTTCAGAGTCTGATATTCCATTTGGCGGAGACCAGCAAATTTGGCACTGGCAAGCTTCAGACAGTCAGAGTAAGTCTTTTTTTCAGCGATTGGAAATAAAGGGCAAGAGCCCTGTCCAGTCGTTCAGCATCTTTATCATTTTCTTCAGGCTTGGCTCAACAAAGTTTTTTTTGGTCAAAGGTTGCTAAAGAGCCTGGTTCTTTACCCAAGTCATGCATACTGTATTACAGGGTACTGCTGTCCATTTCCTTGGTGTCCTCTTTGTTTCAGGCGTGGACCACATGCAATCAGGCCGTTACGGACCGACTTATAAATTGGTCTCATCCCAAGATGGGTCGTTCATGCTTTTTAATACTCTCCTGACCGTTTTCTCTAGCTCTTTCCTTGCCTTTTGCTCCTCTTCCAGGGTCCTCTTCATCCTCTTGTTGTTCTGGAGTCAAAGAACAATACACGGGTCACGGCACCAGAATTGCGTTAGTACAAAAAAGGATAAATGTCCTAGCAGAGGCATTCCAAAAATACATGTGAAAAGCCCTATCCTTATATCATAAGGAATTCATAGGAAATTTATTAAGTAAGTAGTTTTGCTGAATCTCTTACAAAATAAAAAGGTGTGAACTTGCTTAGCTTCGAGTCATTGAACAAGTTTGTAAACATTCTTCTACATTTACCATCATTAGATCCAACTGACTCAAAAGTAACACCTGACGTTACATGAATAAGGGTTATACCTGTTTGAGTTCCTGAACTTCATCCCTCAGTGCATATACAGTGTCCACCAGGCTCCTTAACAGAAAAGATGTGAGATTATCAAACAGGTGACTAAACAAGTTAAATGTTATTGTGTTATTTATGTCATTTAATTGCATTCCATCATTCAGGTTCTATGCAGTCATTCTAATTCCCACCTTTCTTCTATCACCGTTTGCCCATCACTCTTGGTTTCTTCCACAATAATCTTCTCCTCTTCAGGAAAAAGCATATGGAGACCGGACTCCTTCCTTGATCCTGTTCCCCAAAGAAATTAAGAAAACAATATTTACATTTTATAGAGAGGCCGGTTCTCTTGTTTCTGACTGGTTGAGTGATTAATGGGCTACCATGTGTTATAAGAGGTAATGCAAGGCAAGGTGGCAGAAAATTTGAAGTACTTGGTTTTTACCCTCATGCAAGTGATCATTATAAGGACAAACAAACATTTTGCATCTTGACAAAGTCCAGCATGTACGGTAAATAAATGTACATCAGTTATCTATGGTTTCTTCTGGCACCTTAGAAAGGAACCAACAGCCTATTCCAAAACAAACAAACAAACAAACAAACAAACTACCTACAAGAGAAACAATGACAAAACACCACCATCATATCTAATAAACAGACAAGCAAGCAAACAAGTGAATAAATTATGAGCTAAAACAATTATTTCAAATTTCACAGTATACTTTTGGACCCCTGCCAAGGGGACGGACTCACAGTGGTAAATTCGAACTGCATAATACTAGGTTATCTACATAAAAGTTAAGATTATCACATCCTAAAAGACCATTTAAGAACAATAAATAAAGAATACAAAAGTACTTAATTTTAAAAAAAGTCATATCTTTTAAAAAAACCAACCTGAATATCAAACATTAACAGTCATATGTTCACATGAACACCTTAAACATGAAAGACAAACTGACAAACTTGAATGTAGAGTGGGAGTAGAGGTGACAGGCAGTTAAATGAATCAAAACCAAAGTCTGCAGTGGATAAACCTCAATGACAAGGGGAGTATGTGGCCAATAAGGCAGTTGTACAAAGGGTAAAACAAATGTAGGAGGGTAAAGTGCTCTAGCTTTGAAGAGATGACCAGCAGCTCTTACGAGAAGTGGAACCCATTCTGTAATTATGGGTTGTCCATATACTGTCAAAGTCCGAGTCTTCCGATTGGTCGGATGAGTGTTCCAGACGCAACATGCTGGCACGGCAACCCACGGCTTCCGCGTCAGCCAGCACATGATTATGCATCAGATCAGTGCCCTGCCATGCTAATGGATTGGAGATGGGTCAAGGGGTCAAACCAAACCAAATGGGGTGTGGAGGGCAATAAAACCAACCAAGAAGGAAAGGGCAGGCCCAAAAGGGCCAAAATAATTTTTTCGAAAAATAAATAAAATTAAGTTGAAATTGAATATGAAAAAAGGGGTCACAGCGGAATTGTAACAAATGGAAGAAGGTGAAGAGAGGGAAGTAAACGAGAAGAGAGAGAGGCAGAAAAAAGCAAGTTGGTAAACCGGTTTTTGAAACGTTCATAGAGAGCCTACAGTATTTAGAGAAATGGTGTGTTGAGTTGCTAATACTATTCCCAACACAAGTTGAGAGAAGTTAATATTAGACACAGGTCTGACATTAGTAGAAGAACCACAAAATAAAATGCAAGCCAAGCCGTCCTCCTCAAATTAGACTATGACAGAGACGCTCAAAACAGTTGTTTTGCGCAATAGACAAATCATTATTCCTGCTATTTCAGGCAACTCTTCAACTGAATAAACGGAGAGGGTTCAGTCACGCACAGAACCAGTGTAAGTGTGGTTTCCAGAACTTGCAGATCACACAAAACGCCCTAAAGGCATAGGGAATAAAGGACTTCTAGAACATAATCAAACTTCTAGATCAAATACTTAATATACCAGTTACGTACTGTCCATTCACATCAGGATCAAATTTAAACAATATTTAAGTCACTATCTAAACGCTATTTAAATCTTGCACTCAAAAACAGTGCAAAAACAGCTTCACAGCAGTTATGCTACTGATGGGATTCAGATTTGATCTCAGTTGTGCCATATGCCGCCCATGATCAGGGAGCTCAAGAAAGGCAGTTAGCTACATTATAATGGGAGAACTGAGCCGACAGTCACCGACATGGCTAGCTGGCAGATTCAAATGACTAGTGCTCTCCTTCGATCGCTCAACAGTGCTGTGTAGGCAGGCTTTATGAACCCTGGAGAAGGAGCTAGTAGCTCTGACTGTTTAAAAGTGGCTAAACCGTAGCATCTCACCATAATGAAAATTATGGTTATATATATAAGAAAAAAACAAAAAACCATTGTGGGTCAAAAAGCGGGTCCTTACTCGAGTTGAGGGTTTGCCTCGTTTTGGCGCTGGTGCAGTAAGCCTCGATTACTTTCAGGATCTGCGCGTCCTCCTCCAGAGCAGCAGTGCCTGGTGGAAAAGAAAAGACGTCGGCCAATCACATCGCACGAGGACCTCGAGTGCCGTGACGGCAGATGCTGGTCTCTGAACCGCCTCAGAGTCCTTCTGGGCTAAATTTGCGTATTTGAAAGTGAAAAACAAGTGGCTGCCGACCACCTACTTTTGCGCAGGGTGAACTCCTCCTCTGAGGGCTTCCGTTCTGGCTTGCGCTTGGGCAGGAGTTTCTTCATACTTTTGGGGCTTTTGCTGAGGTCCTGTGATACGAGCCCAATGTGTTTACAAAATATCAAAATTGCATTGTCTCACAAGACTTAAAACATTACAGGTGGCAAATTGTGTAACTGCTAGCGATGCCTGTGGACACCTCATCAGGTCAGCTGCTGCATTCAATATAGTATATACAAATAAAATATGCTAGAAATACTGTGTATACGTATGGATTAAAAAGTAGGAAAATACTCAAACACTTTTTGATATCTAATTGTTTAGAATAAAGAGGTCTAGTTACAGGCTATAGCCCATCTGATATCATACGCATTCTGCGTTAGTCGTTATCAGAGGTCTGTTTCTGGCCTGCAAAGCGCTCTCAGCTTAGCAGGGCAATGCGCAAGGGAGAAAGCACAACTCTACAGGGCTGTCTGATGGACTCATGCCAGCACAACACACACAATCACATCAGCGGCACTGCGGTGGCACCATGGTTAACCACACACAGATCTCAACATCAGATCTCAACAGCAGGAGTTCTGTGCCCAGAAACTGTGATTGAAGGAGGCCTGACAAATTATTCACACTGGGATAGAGCCTGTAACTCCACACTTACGAAGTGAAGCAAGTGTAGGTAAGAGCAATACAGTTAAACGCCGAGCGTATTAATAGATACTTAGTAGTTCATAACTGTAGTCAATCAGCCAAGATATCGTCTGGGTGCCAATTCTACGTATTTAGTTTAGTTACACTAGAAGTTCTTGCCTAGCTAACAAGTACTACACAGTTAAGAATTAGCATCATGCTAACTTTATGTCTTGGCTGGTCAACTCCACCTGAGGTGGGCTGAACACCTTTGCAAATTATTGCCTATTGCCAAAAGCCTCTCGGACATCCAGACCTCTTTATAGGACAGCGCGGCCGAAGGCCTGAGGGGAGGGGCTGGTCGGAGGCAGCTCAGGCTCCAGGGCTTCTGGGTTTTGGGGGGCTCCAGGGGACCCCACATCACAGCGCTGTGAGGAGGTGCGCCGTGGGAGGAGAGGTGTGGGAGTGTGTGGTAGACGGGCGCTCCGCCCACGCTCCGGCTCTCCGAGTGCCTTGAGGGGGTGAGGGGGAGCGAGGGGAGCTGTGGGGAGAAATTCAACACAACACTAGTTGGCTGCAGATATTTTTTTTGTCTGTCCACTAGGCAATAAGGATGTAACGATACATCGATTCAATCAATGATCGATTCTAAAGACTATGGTGAATTTGTGTATCACACCATGCAGATGACAGGTATGTTTTGTGTATGGGGCAGATTTTTCTTCAAACACTTAAGAGGAAAATCTTAGTGTTTTCAAAGCTTTATTCATATTTATCAACATGACTTTGCTGTGAACTGTGAAAAGCAAAATTAGATTATATTTCTAGCATTTGGATTTGCACATTGCTTTGGTGTAATTAGGTGTCATTTCACTGTGCTTTCGACCCAAGGAACAGAACACATGACCTTAGTGTTTCAAGCACACTGCTCTACTGCACACTGCTCTACTGCACACTGCTCTACTGCACACTGCTCTACTGCCTTTGCTTCAATTTGCCTTATATTTGTCTGTGCATCTGTGGGTGTGTGACTGGGTGTGCACTAACCGTATGGCATGGCACAGACTGTGGTTTTAAACTGGAAGTGCTGGTTGATGTGTGTTTGGTGTGACGCTGAAGATGCTCCATCCACTCTTGTAGATCCTGCTGGTTGTTACAGATCACCTGGATTCTGTCAATTATACTCCCTGCAGAGGACGTGAATACAAACACACAGCGAACACAGCGTTCAGATCACACACACGTTCCTACAACGACAGAAGTGTGCCACACATTCAAATCCACTGTGTAATACCAATCCTGCTTACAGCAGTGATGCAGTTGATCACTCACCAGATATTTCAAAAGCATTTCTTGTGTCCTCACTCTTGTGAACGTTCATCCCTGTGAGAGGAAGTTTCCCCTGTGGAGTGATAAAACGGCTCAGTGGTTCTCACTCAGTGGCTCAGCCAACCCAACTGGCCCACCAAAACGCCCACAAGCTCACCTGGAAGATGAAACAGCTCATTCGAGGGCTGGCGGAGAGCGCAAGAAGCACATGGGGAAACAGCAGAAGGTAGCGCTCATTCTTCTCCTGGAGGAGCAAAAAAGGAAACACTATACAGTGCCATTCTACACCCAAACCACACAGACTCAACTGACACTTTTATTTGATCCTTTAAATATATTAAAAAAAAAAATCCTTTAAAGCACATCCTTTAAATTTGTTCTGTCGGGGTTTTGATTTAAATTACATAAATACACACTGGTGATTGTGTGTCTGTGTGTGTGTGTGTGTGCGCGCTCACTCACCTCACTGCCATGGTTCTGCATGAGCACCTGAGACATGTAGATGACGGAGCCCAGGGTCCTAATGCCCTCCCCCTCCCAGCCACGAACTGGCTCCGTCAGAATCTGCAGTTCCAGCTCCTTCCTCTTCCTCATCTCCTGACACTGCGCCTGAGGCAACGCAGACACAAAGGTCAAACACAAACACGCTCCACAGCATCTGCCAGGAGAGCCCGTTTCTCTTTATGGGCTTTTCTCTGGGGTTGAGCATTCTCTCTGATCTGTCTGCCTGCCTGCCTGATCTGTCTGCCTGCCTGCCTGATCTGTCTGCCTGCCTGCCTGATCTGTCTGCCTGCCTGCCTGCTCCGTCAGTCATTGCTCCGATTTGTATTCTGTGTCGTCTTTGCTCCATCTTGGCGGAGGCTCTCCTGCCCTGCTGTCATTGTGCGTGTAACGAGACAAAAGCCTCCGATCTGCCTATTCCAGCGATTCATCCTGCGACAATACGGTGAAGGAACAGACGGAGTGAACGCCGCGGAGGAACACAAGAACGAGGACAATGACACGCACGTATGTGGACGGACGTAATGAAACAGCCCACCCTGTCCACAGTCTCTCCGTCCCTCTCTATGGAAGAGTCTATTCTCTGTAACAGAATGATAAGAGGTGTTCCATGGGGTAGGATTGGGGGGGTTGAGCTGAACCCTGATAGACAGATTGAGAACAATGGAGAGAGAGAGAGAGAGAGAGAGAGAGACAGACAGACAGACGGAGAGACAGACAGAGAGAGGAGAGAAGGGTTTTGAGAGTGCACGAACTGAACGCCGTCCAGATGTGTTGAATGTAGTCACAGTACAAATCCACCTGCATTACTGTTAACCCGCTGCATACTAACCCACAACCCACATACTGGCTTATCCCTGCAGACCACGAACACTGGCTGCATCTGCAGGTCCTCACCATTACAAAAGTGCACAGAGCAAATGGTGCAACAGTCCGAGTCAAGAAAACCACGTTGCCACGGGGTGGGGGGAGGGGGAGCAGAGACACAGACCCCAGAACACAGACACAGACCCCAGAACACAGACCCCAGAACACAGACCCCAGAACACAG
This sequence comes from Sternarchorhynchus goeldii, assembly GCA_028565775.1. Classification (NCBI taxonomy): domain Eukaryota; kingdom Metazoa; phylum Chordata; class Actinopteri; order Gymnotiformes; family Apteronotidae; genus Sternarchorhynchus; species Sternarchorhynchus goeldii. The sequence goes on from JAOXYF010000014.1 coordinate 5,548,573, forward strand.
ACCCCAGAACACAGACACAGACCTCACAGAGGAGATCCTGAACAGATACAAGTTACACAGAGCAGGAGACTCACATAGAGGCTCTTAAACGCAGTCACGCATTTCTGAATGTCTGCACGATCCGCGTGAAAATCCTGAGGATGGAGATGAGAACCGTGATCCACACACACACACACACACACACACACACACACACACACACACACACACAATTACAGCCTTAGTCTCTAAACTTGTATTCCTGTATCTTTTTACCATTTTTAATACCATTTAACATTTGAATTTTTTAAAATATTTTTACACAGTATTTTAATATGTCAAAGTCATGGTAATGTTGTTTTAAAGGGCCACACCTCCATGTGCCTGTCGAGCTCTTTGAGCAGCGCTGGGTATCTGTCCAACCGAAGGAAGGGAGAGCTGAGGCTGCTGGTGAGGGTGAGGATGCCGGGAGAACTCGCACCCTTACTCTCCATGAACTCACCCAGAACCTCACTGAGTGTGCGCGCACACACACACACACACGAAATGACCATAATGGGAATAGAAATGTCCAGTATGTAGCGTTTGTATAGCATTTGTGCGTGTACCTGTGTTGTGAGTATGTATGCGTGTGTGTATGTGTACCTGTGCTGTGTGTGTGTGTGTGGGTAGTGTGTGTGGTGTGGGTGGTGTGTGTGGTGTGTGTGTGTACATACCTGTGCTGTGTGAGCACGTTGACAGCAGAGGGGTGGTTAGCGCAGTACGCCACATAAAGACTCCGTAGCTGGGGCATGAGGGACAGGAAGAACCCCCCTATCCTCTGCTGGGGCTCGGGAATTCTAATCACACACACACGCACACACAGAGATTTTAAACAGTAAAAATCTTTTATGGGTCAGGTTAGGGCTGTATTTAGACAGCAGTGGTATATGGCTTGAATACACATCCTGTGATTACATAAAAACATCTGCTTGGTAACGATGTCTTACATCTACATGATAACTTCCTAATTTTGGAAAAGTCACCACTAGATGGTGCCAGAACCCGTCAGAAATGAACGTGGCCCATCACATGTGGAATACAGGAGGAAAGGCAAAAACACAGAGTCTTACTTAGTACAGTCTTCTAGTGATTGAACCAGAGACTGCTGGAAAGCACTGATCTCTTCCAGGTTACCTAGGATATAAGCGATATCCACCACAGACAGTCTGACAGTCAGAGAGAGAGAGAGAGAGAGAGAGAGAGAGAGAGAGAGAGAGAGAGAGAGAGAGAGAATGCGTACATACACTTAAAAATGAGACATGTCATGTTTTCCAGTCAGTCGGTGAACATTAGCCCTGTCTGTGGCGCCCCCGTGTGGTGAGCGGCCGCGCTGTACCTGTCTGTGGGCTGCAGTAGCCTCAGGTAGACACCCAGCAGAGTATGCAGCTCCTTACAGAACTCAGTCTCCTTCTGCACGATGTTCTGGAGGACCTGCAGAAATCACACAGGAACGAGAGGATATGTTACTAAAGCAGACCGACAAGCAACGCACACTCAGCCATGTTACCAGTAAGAGAGAGAGAGAGAGAGAAAGAGAGAGAGAGAGAGAGAGAGAGAGAGAGTTTCAGGCGGGTAGATCAGCGCATCCAGACATGGTACCAGCTTCTATTTATTTTGGTCTTGAGATAAATTAAGCAGTGGCCTAGCAAATCTGATTAATGAGATACTAGCAGAGTACTGATTTCTGGCAGAGTATCTCATCCAACACTGCCACCCACCCACACACACACACACACACACACACACACACACACACACACACACACACACACTCCTTAATACCGGCCCATGCGCAACGCTTAAAATCTGCCTACAGCACTTATCGAGCAAGTCAGCCAAACAGACATCTGGACAGGTATTGCCTCTGACCGACAGGTCAGTGCACACGTTCTCTCTCTACACAGCTCACAGCCCACAGAGACCATTACCTCTACAGATATAACAGCACAGAGAGATGACAGAATCAGGTCAGTCATAGTGGAAAACACATGAATCTCGCTTCCTTAAACGTCTTTAAGGGTCGGCGTTCGGTGTTGAGGCAGACTCATGACGCTCAGACTCGGCACGAGAGGCACGGCCAGGCGCTCAGACTCGGCACGAGAGGCACGGCCAGGCGCTCAGACTCGGCACGAGAGGCACGGCCAGGCGCTCAGACTAATAAATCACTTGATGTTTCTTTTTTACTCAAGAGGAACAGTTACGAAGATCTGAGAATCAGGCATTATGTTCAAAGACTAACGATAGAAAAATGGCTTCTTACTCCGTCTCTTTTTGACCTTTTTTGCTGGAAAAAAACCCCAATAAATAAATAGGTTTACCTAAAATAAATAAATAAATCAGAAATCAAAACGACTTTGTTGCTGCATTAACTGTGTGGTACTGGTAGTCCTCAACACTCCCAGGTCCTAAAGCCAGCTAATTCTGTGTCCCCCCTCTGCTTCTCTTCATATGTCCTCCATCATCTCTCCATCGTCATCCCCCTCCAGCATCCTTGTCCGGCTCCCTCACTGAGCACTGGGTGAGGGGGCACCTTACCCATCACTCTGAGTTAGTGTACACACATATACACACACAGTAATGAGTCTCATAGCTGTCCCAATGGTCAGTGAGATGGAAACGATGACCTACATAGCATTTCCAAAAAATAAATAAATAAAATAATCTAAAACACAAAGTTAACCTTGGCCAACTCCTCTCACTCTCACTCACACCCACACTCACACCCACACCCACACCCACACCCACACCCACACCCACACCCACACCCAAATGCAGCAAAGCCATTAAAGTGCAGCAGTTGGAATAAAGTTTTAAAAAAAAAAAGTGCAACTACATCCATAAAACGTGAGTGCTGTTCTTCTGAACAGTTTCCAATGACGGATTAAATGCACATTTTGGAGCAAAACACAGTTTAGCTTGCCTGTCTTGAACTAAGGCTACAAACCAAGTTTTACTCCAGATCCATGTTACTAATTTAATGTGCATGTCCAAAACCCGCTTCGCTCTTACCGCGTTGTAGTAGGTCTTGCTGACGGCGCTGGTCTCGGCGCCCTTAGACGGGCTCTTCAGGGTCCCAGACTTGGGCGAGATGGGCTTGTCTGCAAAGAGAAAAGAAGGAAACAAACAAGATCACTCCTGAGCCCAACAGAGAAGAGGGGAACACGAAAGAAGATCTCTCCCCAGCATCCGGAGCCTCCTGGTTGCTCTTGGATGGAATATCATTTGGAAACTCGAGGCTGAGCTGAAGGAGAAAGAGCATTAAACAGGGAAGGCAGGTTCCTGCCCCCAGTCCCATCTGCCAGCTTGCTTCTCTCTGCAACCCGTGGGTTTACAGAGACGGCGTGCTTATGGAAGACACAGTTGAGCGCGTTAGAGAGGGAAATTTCCCCGAGGAAGGTGGACGGACAGGGGAAGGGGGAGTTTAGAGGAGAGGTGGGCCGGAACGGCTTCAGTGACGTAGCAAAATGGAGATGGCGTTGGAGTTTAGAAAGGCGAGTCTCGACCCTCGGCCTACACACCAGCCTATGTCAATGAAACCTTGAAGAGTTGGTGTGAAAGTCCTTCAGCGCAATGTCACTCAAACATAAGCCACGCCTTCAAACAGGCCTGTTAATGCAAAGATCTGCTGCTCTAACAAACTGAATAAACTGGGCCTTGTTTTCCCTTATGTGGAGGTGTAAGGAGACATACTTTTGTGCAGCTGGTTTAACAAAGGGAGCAGAAGGCCAGGAGGTGTTGCGCCATATTTAGTGAGGGGAGGAAATAGCTGATGCTGGCTGTGGCACTTCCTGCCTTTGTGAGTGGAAGGAGTTTCCTTCCTAAACGGCCCGGGGTGCAAACGCAGCGATGTCACCCGAAAGGATTCCTTCATTCAGCTGAGCTGCTCTGGGGAGGCTCAGAGGGGAAGCAGGAGCAAGGACTCAGCAGAGCCGAGGAGGTACAGTGGGGAGGAGCAGGAGCAGGCTGTGCAGTTTGAATAATGTTGTATTGTGAATAAAACTAACGTACAACACTTTATTGGCAACTAAACATTTGGCCTCCTAAAAGTGCAAAGAAATAAATACAGAAAAACAAAAAGGAAGAAAAAAACCCCCAAAACTTTTATAACTTCTGGAGAAATGCTCATGGCACAAACTCACAAGCTAATAAAATAAGAAGATTTATGCTGTACGTGTGATTTTTATTAGACATTTCTCCCCACAACACTTGGAGCCACAGACAGTAAATCTCGTGCCGCTGAGCTTCAGCCCAGCAACACGTCCGTCAGGTTTACGTCTTCACTGCGCCGTCCGGCGGCCCCAGGACGGCGGCTCTGCCAGCTGCTGGTCGGCCTTTAACCCCGAAGAGCGAAAATGCAGGCTGAGCAGCGCGAGAGGACGAAGAACCGAGACTTTAACGAAACACCACCTGTTCACTTCGGTGGTAGACTGATGTTGACCGTGTTCAGATACAAGGGCCTCTCACATCACAAAGGAGTGAAGCAGACAGGGAGAACAGGTGTAGAACACGTTAAGACCACGTGTAGAACACGTTTATTACACGGTAATGTGCCGTTTTAATATTTTGTGTAATGTTCCTTTTTCCAGGGAAGTCCAACACCCCCAAGCGCCTGACTGAACACGGTTACACAGGTGTTGAGCTCTACGCTGGGACTCTCTCACCAAGCACGTGAGCTTTAGTGAACTGGGACTCTTTCCTTATTTGCACCCTGACTCAGTGTGAGCTTACAGGCTAACAGAGCTGTTTTCCAGCACTTAGAGAGCAGAAGCCCACAAAACCACATAGGCTGAAGAGCTTTTCCAAGCAGGACTATCACAGTTCCATGTGCACTTGATCATTTATCTTCTCATACATTACCATCTAATTGGAGCGTGTACTTCTGTTATACAAAACATGGTCCACATATGGGATTACAAGAAGGTGTGTGGCGTTGGGAGTGAGATACAAAAGGTCGAGTGTATCATCCTCCTCCTCTTTCTCCTTCACATACACCCCTCCCACCAACATACACACACACACACACACACACACACAGCTGAAGTTCCACCCTCTCACCAAGTGCGTGAGCTTTATTGTACTGGGACTCTCTCACCAAGTGCGTGAGCTTTAGTGTACTGGGACTCTTTTGGCAGAAGATTTATAAGGCTGACTCTTGAAAGCCAGGACTCTCAAACGAGTTTCCAGCAAATCCCACAGTATTTTAATGGTGCAAGGGATGGGATTTGGGCTCCATAAAACAGAAAGTCTTTCTTTAGAATCTCACAGCCTTTAAAGGTCCATTAAAGGGTCCGCGCAGGCAGGGCGATCGGAGATGACCGCGTCAGAATCATGCCACACAGAACACCCGGAGGACCAGGCTCCAGCCAGACCCACGCCCAACTCCTGCTCCACGCCAAGTCCCTACGAGAGCCTCTCCCAAAGGGATCGATAAAGTGCTATTTAATCTAATCTAATCTCTAAATCTAAAGCCTCGAGACTCACCGCTTCCTTTGACTTCCCGCACATAGTTGCTAGGGAACCAGCCGGTCTTGCCGTCGAGCGTGCCCTCCCACCAGCCGCCCTCCTCCTGACGCGTGACCTGGATGATGTCGCCCTTGCTGAAGCACAACTCGTCCTCGTTGTTCTGCTGGAAGTTAAAGCGAGCCCTCACCAGCAGCTGAGCAGCGCTGTTCTCAGACATGTCCTGATATGGAAGAGGGGGGGGGGGGAGACAGTAAGAGCGAGCGAGAGTTCACAAATAAAACCAACCAGAGAGTACTGACAGTACCGTTGCATCCAAAACACAACCGAACTAATTCTGGGTTTACTGAACGGCAGTTGTACTTTAATATTTAGTACTTTTTTAGTACATTCCAGAATCCAGTGTGCTGATTTTAGTAATTACCAGAATCAAGTGGTGCTAGATAATGATATTGCTTTACAAACTAACTAGGCAGCTGTATGCTTTATGCTAGCAATGAACTGACAAAGGTTTTAAAACTTTTAAGTACTTGTTTTAGTACTGGCCTGACCATCATACTGGTTTTAGTACTGCTAATTCAGTGAGTACTAGGGACTCTTCACTAGATGGTGGTACTGATTTTGCAGCATTCGTTTCAGCACCTACCAGACTGCGGTACTGGTTATGCAGTAGTTTGGATGCTCTGCTTTGAGAGGGCTGAGAGATGAGGGAGTCAAAGGACTTGATCCTCAGAGTGCAGGAGCGTCGTACACATACGGAGTCACTACCCACGCCGATCTCTACACACACACACACACACACACTGTAATAGTCAACAGGGACTACTTGAAAATTAAGAAGAAAGAAATGCCTTGAAAGACAAAGAACAAAATCAATCAGAACAAAAAAAAACAAAAAACCATGTATAGATCTATAAACCAGGACCATGCACCCACCTCACTCCACCCACCCCCAGAACTTACCTGCAGTAGCTTTGTTGAGTGCAACCAAGGAATTCAGCACCTTGGTAAAGTTCTGGCCGTGAAACAGATCATCAGCCTCGAATGTCTGCACACACACACACACACACACACACACACACACCTTCAATTAGAAAAAACTCAATAACAGATTCAAGTAATATTTTATTTCTAGATAAACTGTCTGCTATTTTTCCCCCAAACCAGACAAAAGCGAAAACCCTGAAGTGGAAACCTATAAACCATTAGAGAAAAAAAAAAACCACAACACACACCAGAATCTAGCGGCATCAGGGTCTCTCTGACATCAATTTGAAATCGAGCGCACAACCAATTAACCGTGTTTTACCAAAGGTTGCCATGAGTTTGCCTGTCCTTGCTCAGGTTCTGAACAAAGATCTACTGCATTAGCAGTAAACCATCACTGTCTAGATACACACAGACGTCCAACAATGACTACAAGTGAAACAGACACTGCGGGGTACCTAACTGAAAACCTTCAAGGTTACCCTTCAGTGAAAATCTCACAATACTTCAACGTGGTGAGCCAACACCGTCTACAGATCTTCGCCAGAAAGAAAAACATTCTGTTTGTAGTTTCCATGCGAAGAACTGCGGGAGGAACGCCTGGCTAGCAACCAGCCTGCAGGTTTACATGCCGCTTTAGTACCGTCCACTGGAGTCGTGTTTTGAGGATCGCAGAGCTGCATTTTGCCATGGAAACGAATGAAGGTCACGTGTAAAGGTGGGTCATCCAGAGACGTGCCACAGGAACAGAGACGATCTTCACAACACAGCACATATGGCACCAGTAAAGGTGAGGAAGCAACGTGAATGTTAATAAGATGAGCTAGGATGAGCTAACCCATCGTTTAGCATCTGTGAAGTGATGGTGTTCGAATGTAACCTGGCACTGCATATGTAAACATAGAAGAGAAGGCCAAACAGAAGCCATTTTCCTCACACACACACACACACACGCGCACGCACATTCCATACAACAGCAGAGAGTATTACAGTTTAGCTGAAAATTAAACTCAGCTTCTATACAACACAGACTAGGTGTGTTAATAACTCTCAGAATTGAGTACAAATTACAAATGAATTAACTTCACAAACAGTACATGGAACCACAGAGTAAGTGGGTTTAAATGTATTATACCCAGATATTTCTTCCATAATTGCACACATGCTCTCAAATACCACTCTTTACCTTGGGCTCCTTCAGCTATGTGTCTGATAGGGTCAAAGAAGTGTGTGTGTGTGTGTGTGTGTGTGTGTGTGTGCACGTGCATGTGTGCTTTCCAACTCCAGCCTCCCTGCAGTCCTTCGGAAACCTCCCGCAGCCATCTGAGCAGATCTGGTGAGATCACTGCAGTCTGTTCTGGCTGCAGGGGTGTCGTGAATCACTGACCTCAGATCAGCTCTTACAGAAGGCATCATGGCACAAGATGCCCTTTCAGCAGCTGTGATCACAGTAGCTCTGAGTGTTAGAACGTCAAAGAAGCCAGATTGACTAAAACCACAAAACTGAACCCTCTCCAACCTAAATTTAGCACATTTGTGTACAGATGCTAACATGAGGTTAACCTGTACATGAACGTCCATTACTGTGGGATGCAAGTTTAGCATAATTAGCTTAGCACAGCTGCTAGTGTCCTATTTCATGTAGCCCAGATTTCAACCTACACAATGGGATCAGTTTTGCCTTGCATCCCCCACTGAAAATGATGATAGAAACTGGCAGAGATGAGTAATAATTCTGTCCTGAAACATCAGTGCGTCCCAGTAAGATTTAAAACAGCACAATCCTGTGGTGATGGGCCACTGCTGGAGAGAAGAGTGGGGGGGGGAGAGAGAGAGAGAGAGAGAGAGAGAGAGAGAGCGCAATGGGAGGGAGGGGGAGAGGAGTG
>JAOXYF010000014.1:5557780-5571538 GCA_028565775.1 Sternarchorhynchus goeldii
CCCCCCCCCCCCCCCCCCCCCCCCCCCCCCCCCCCCCCCCCCCCCCCCCCCCCCCCCCCCCCCAGCCATATCCGCCGCTCAAGAAGGATGTACAGGAAGAGCAGACGCTGGAAACAGAGCAGCAGTGCAGAGAGTCAGAGCTCCCTGGCAGCTGTGCGGTTCGCTGCTGGAGAGGAGCGGTGGAGGGGAAGTACCGTGAGGAGAGGGGGGAGTACCGTCTTCCCCACGGTTTATAAACAGATTAAATGTACCGCTTTAAATGTTTCGTTAAGAACGCTGATCTGTGCATCTGGATTATTTAGTCCTGTCTTCTTAGTTTAATAAAGTGCTGGAATGTTTTGTCGTCATGTTTTGGAATCAGTTCCCCCATTTTCCACGTTTCGTTCAGTTCATTCTCCGTGAGCAGAAACGCCTTCCACACCGACGCTAGAACTCAGTTCCTCAGGTGCCATCATCTCAACAGCCCAAATCCTGACTCATGAGCAGTGCTGCATTATCTGGATGCAACCAATCCTTTACAGCAGAACCCCACCATGACCAGCACAGCCAATCTCCATTCCAAGTGAGGGGGTTTTCACTGATTGGCAGCAATCACCGCCAAATAAATACTGGATCTAAGCCCCTCCTTGGCTTTGTTTAATTGGCTAGATTTTTTTTTCCTTTTCATAAAATTGGCCGCATTATTATGCTAGCGGTGGTGTTTGTTAAATTTTGTACAGAGAAAAGGTCTGCTGAAAGAGGTTTGGGTACAGAGACTTCTCTAAAGCCTCTGGATCTTGGACCTGCAGATTCAGATTCCCTCATTAGGGCCCCTGGGCTTGCTCTGTGGACTGGAGCTCAGCAGGATGAGCAGACGTGTGACCGGATTTCAAACCACCAGTCATGCCAGCAACCACCAGCCGTGGCAGCTGGAGATCTATCAAATTCAAAGCAATCGAGAGTGACAAAGCTGTTCGCCCCAAACTGCACCCTGGGGTTTTCTGAGGACAAAGTAAATAAAGTAAAACAGTTTTCAGCTCAGTAACGTGGATGACATGTAGCATGTTCAGAGAGGCAGAGATGATCAATTTTTCAGGCAGTGCTAGAGAACATCAGATTCACCAGCGTCTCTCAACCATTTTTTCTTCATCCGTTTCGCATTCTGTTACAGGTGTGTCTTTCCTTATTCCTATTTTAGAAGAGTTTAAAATGGAACTAACCCGCGAGAGCGCGGAACGGAACTAACCCGCGAGAGCGCGGAACGGAACTAACCCGCGAGAGCACAATGTTCTGTACACCTCAACTGCCTTTCCTTTAAAACCAAACATCACCATAATTTACAAATTGATCAACTGAGAAATACACTACTTGGTCCCTGTCCAAAAATATCTCTTGTTTATATCTCAGACACTTTAAATCTGACACAGAAACCTTGTGTTATTTCTTTCCCTCCTCTGTGAACCAAGCTCCATGATGGCTTAGGCAAGAAACACAATTAAGACCAAACTGTATATATATAGGAAAAAACTGCCAGCTCTGACCAAATGTTTATGGTATGGCATGGCTCCAAATGCAGTATGCAGACAAACCACTACACCGTCCCAAATCTACAAGAGACTACATCGTCACTGGGCAACAGAATAACTTTTATGTTCATCCTCAAAGAAGGACGCTGTTTTCCTTGCCTGATATCCACCCTCCAATCACCCCCACCCACACCCCCTCCTTCCCTGGAGAAGCTCTCACTGGGTCGGAGTGTGCCGACCCCAAAGCCAATAAAGGAACTGCATGATAGGCCCATTCAGATGCACAGTTCTCTTGGCCTCAATGGAGGTCTTGTCTGTGGCTGACTGTGGGCCAGGGCTGGGTACAAAGAACCACAAACACAGCCATTACTGAGAAGAGGGCGCAGTGCTTCCATTACACTATATGCACTGGCACTTACCAAGAAGGGAAGTGAGAAAATTGGCAGAGGGGTTGTTCTTAATTTATTCCTAAAAAGTTCCTGCAGTCTCTGAGAAACGGCAGACTAAAGGAGGCAAGGTGTCCCCTTATCATAAGATGCTCTGATCGCAGAGACCCACCTAACACACCTATGAAATTCCAGATACGGTGAAAACATACCTTTTAAACCCATGAAGACGTATTACAACATGCCTAATGAAACTTGCCTGCAAGATTTGGACACAAATAGTCGGTCAATGCAAAAAATAAAACAATAAATGAATGAAATAAAAATAAATCTGATTCTATCAAGACAATAATATCTGAGTGACAGGGAAACAGGAGAACTTTTCATTTACCACCATAAGTATGGATGTATATTGCTGACATCGAAACTGTATAGTGTAGTAGGAAATAACGTGACTTTAACGTTAAACGTGTCTATTTTCTTTAGCTAATCTACGGCACTACCTGACATTACAGGCAGGGTGGTTCATTTCGGTCTCTCAAGGATTAGCCCAACCGTACTCCCAATTCCCGCTGTGCTACGGTCTGTCGATCCGATTCGCTTTAGGCTACAATTCCAACAGCGAACTATCATAGATGTGTTTACAGCATGAAAAATCACCGCGCACACACAATGATGCGAAACGAAACCATAAAAAGACACAACTGTAACCGGAAAGATTAAATGACACGCTACTCACCTCCACTCGATACAAACCACAGCCTTTTAGGAACTCCCTGATATTGTTCAAACTCTCGCTGTCGTTCCTCGGTTCTTGAAAGATCTGCGTGCAAAAAAGAAAACGAAAGAACAAGCTCTCGGACCAGTACTTTCAAACAACGTTATTCAGTTCACGGGCTGTGTATCACACAATTTTACATCTCTCCCGTAGCTGAAAAAGACACCTATCCAAGTAGGCGTAAGAAAAAGGAAGTGACGTAAGATGACGGCACTTCGCGGTGAGTTGAAAGGCGTATGTTTACAAACGGATGCAGTTGTCTACTTTCAACGAAATATAACCTTAATGGCATTTTTAATCTGGGTATTTACCTTAATTGTATTCTAATACCTTTGAGATAGTGTATGAGCTTCGTGACTTTTCCCCGTTATATCTGCTATAAACTCTGGCAGCAGAACTCTGGCAGCCACTTCCATGGAGTTTACAACTGTTTGTGTGTGTGTGTGTGTGTATACTGTATAAATATGCTTTTTGTAATACAATCAGTTAAGCTGGGTCAGTTGAGGTCAGTTGAATAAATAAATAAATACGGGAGAAAAACATTTGTTGGTTGGAACCTCAGGAATTCACCAGTGTTGCCTAACCATGCTCATGGAAGGGCGTCTGCAGTGCTTGGTTCCAACCCTAACCTAACACATCTGCAGTGCTTGGTCCCAACCCTAACCTAACACATCTGGCACTGTGTATGGCCTCAACATTAATTTCACCAGCTCAGTGTTTGATCTGGGCTAAAACACAACATTGCAGAACGCTAAGTTCTCCAGTAGCAGAACTGGTAGTCCATGGAGCCTCAGGTGAATCCCACCCAAGTATTCAACCTGCTCACACACAGCAGACTTCGCTGTGAACATCCCTTATGAGAACATCACTAAGCCACACTTTGGCTGAAGTGTTTTTGTTTTTTATTCAGTTCCACCCAGTTCTTCTTCCAGTAATTAAAAGCAGGAGCAGTAGCGGTCTCAAGAGCTTTGGTAATTGTTATGATTTGTTCTTCTATTTCAGTTAACTGTCACCAAGTGAACCAACCCTGCTTAAACACATTACAAATGTTCTCCCAGCTGGAAACTGGCAGAAGAAGCAACTTTCTATTGGAATATTTACAGATATGGAGTAAATGCAGTCAACGGACGCCACAATAGTTAATTCCTATTTATTATTGTTATTATTTAGATCAGGCTACTGTAACCTAATCATATTAGAAATAGGACACTGTAGGTGAGCCAATATCACTGAAACCAGCACTTAGCTACACATATGACATATTTTAACATGGCTTAATGTAGAATTTGTTTGCATTCATAAGAGCACTTAAAAAATAACTCTTCATTACAAGGCAAAGCATTCATTACAGAGTATTAAAAACCTCCAAATAAGTCAATAATATTTATTGTTACTTCTGATGTATGAGGCCAGTTAACGTATTCTGGCCACTTTATCTCAATCAGAGTTTTAAATTGAAAGCATCTATAACGTACAATGAAACAGGTCTACTAACAGACTAATAACTACTTCTATTTGACTAGGCATATAGCACAAACCACAGAAAACAGCAGCAGATAAGTTAATACAGCCCGTCCTTTAAACATTGTCATCAGTAGGCTATGTATATTATTATTTTATCAACAAAAACAGCAAGTAAACATATGGAGAGCCATCAGACTCCGTACTGTTCCTTTAATTTTGAAGGGATTTCTTTCCCCTTTCTGTACCTTGCCAATGGCCGCCGGATCATGGAGATAAATCCCACAAAGATCAGTAGGGCTCCTAGAGCAGGCTATTCCATCTATTGCCTTTAGAACACACCAGCTAATTGTTTTACATTATACATAAAAAAAACCATTTCGTTTCCAAACCCGGTTTAATTTTTACCATTTCCATGATCCACTTTTAAATAATTTACCTAATTAATCACCTTATTTTGTCTTGAGAACTTGTGTTTTTTTTTTTTTTTTTAGGCAATTTTAGAGAAGTTACTTTTTTTGCGGCATATACGTGGACAAACAGTTTATTGTTGCCTTTTCAGTAAAGCACCTCGTGCGTTAATGCACTGACATCTGCGCGCGTCCATTCCATTCCTGACAGGACAAAAAGACTAGTGTCTGACCCGCAAATGGTAAGCAGCGTGGCGGGTAGGTATTACTACGGTCAACGCACGTACTAGTTGCGAATTTACACTAAACAGGGAGAAAAGCTGGTTAAGGTGTAGACATATGATACGTCTTACTGTAACGACTGAACCGGGTCGCAGCCTCTCCAGCAGTCTACACAGGACCACCCCATCTTTAAGGGAAGACTGCAAAAATCCCTCGGGATCCGATATAGTCTTTTTCGGTGATTCCAAGACACCAAGCGTTATGAGCCACGTAACTGTTTGTTCGGCCGAATTCATGGTCACATTCGTTACGTCCACAGCGATAGTCCACGAACTCAAAAAAGTTGAAGCGATGTAAGCTCTTGGTTGTGTGTATTCATAGATATCCTGTTTTGCCTGCGCGCGATATTTGGGCAAGTGGATGTTCCCTCCTTCTTCTGGTTGACGATTTGCCTAGATTTGTCTGCTGGGTCTGGTTTCGCTCTACGGTTGGGTCTAGAGTTACCCCTTGGCAAGATGTCAGCTGACCCCCCTCTTCTCTGCTGTAACTAAAATCAGCAAACGAAAATATTGTGACAGTGTGGCGGTTGACAGACTATGCAAACGTATTCGTGTGGGTCACTGACAAGTACAAGTGTTTTAAATGAAAAACCTGTTTGGGCTTTATTTCAGAGAATGTGCCGAGCTTATTCTGTAAAACCTAAATGTAGCTCTACAATTCAACCACCGCAAAGGGCGACCGAAAACAATTCAGTCTGTCAAATATGTTTTGGAAAGTCTTTTGATCTATACTGTGGCCAAAACTAACTAGCTTCTAACACAAAGGACCTTTATTAGAACCATATTAAACATGATACTGCTTGGTAAAACGATCCAACAGTAGGCAAAAAGGCCAAGACAAAATTTGCCTTACAGCGCTCCCTACTGGACGCCAATGGATAAGGATATATATCTCCAAGGATAACCTTAAACGTGGACTTAAATAGACAGAAAACGCGTCCCTTTGTGTTAGTAATGAATGAAACAAATGTAAAACACCACGTACACGAAAAAACAACGTCTTTTCGGATGAAATTTCTAACAGATCTCACTGCATCAGAGCTGGAGTGGCTAATCTGGAGATTCGGTAGGATTCCCCATAGACCGGCTCATGTCAGTCTTGTGTTTGGACCGGTTGGATGGGGAAAATAATTTTTGACACGTATCTGTCACTTATCTAATCCTCTTCTTGCATTAACAGTTGTAACCGTTATTTATTTATTTAAACCAAGATAGTTGTTTATAATGTAAAATATAACGCAGAGAATAGACGTGATATATTTTTAATTGTTCAGACATTCAGAAAGATGTCAGCACGGTAGCCTAATTTCTTTTAATAAATGGAGACAAATAGCCTAAACTATAAATTTAAAACGCATTAATAAAAGGCTTTGTAAGAGCTAGGTGCCGTTTCATTTATTCAAATTCCTCCTCCATGGAAAAAGTGGGCCGGGTTTGGGAATGAAAATGCCGGGCTAAAAAAGGTGGCCACTCCGGATCTGAACACCGCACGAAATGCAAATATAAAAATGCATTACTTGGAAAGATGGTTTTGGCTGGTTTATGAACTTCCACATAAATCCACACAAACCAAATCGTTAGAAAACACACGGAATACAGTTTCTATAAATATGCCATCTCTTTAATGTTGGTGATTTAAATCTTTAATTTTTTTCCTTTACAACTTAAACGCAAGTGAAGGAATACCGTTTACCCAGCTCACGTTCTCACAGATAACAGGCACAAGGCAGATTCAAGAGTACAGTGGCAAAGGGTTAAAATGGTCTACCTCAAACATGAGCATAAAAGACCTGCATCCTAGGGCCAAGCAATTGGGGGAAGGGGAGAGAAAAAAAACCAACCCCCCCCAAAAAAATCAAATCACTAACCACCTTCCTCCCCAACCCCCAAAACATCTAAAAATCCTGTTTACTATGTTTCAGCAACGCTTGAAGACAGGAAGACCCGGTTGTCTTTGTTTTCCCTCACCCGTACGCAGGGTGGTTGGCAGGTTCATTTTCTGGACACTTTTATTCCAGTCCACTCTCTTCAGAGAAGATTAAATGGAAAAGATGGTCATCGATCATGTGGTTTACACACATACCAGGCTGAAGCTCCGTCCCAGAGACTGGCACTAAACCACATGACAACACTGGTTAGAATTAGTCAACAGGAACCAATTAGCATTATTCAAATGAGGCTACACTAATTGATCCCTATTAACCTTTATACATTGTTGCACATGATGTGAAGGGAAACTAAACTGACTGCTCAAAAACATCAGGCACGTTTGGAATAGTGCGTAAATGTTTCTCTAACCTTCCCCCCTTCCCCCCCCCCAGTTCACTGTTAAAAACAGTGGTAATAAGTTTCGTTTTCTCACAGAAAAACATCTTTTTTCCCATTTTTCTTTCATTTTTCTGTTGTGCTCTCCACCACTCACAGGGAGATGGAGGGAAAGGGGGAGGAGCATGTATTCCCCTCCAGTGGGAGGAGCATGAGCACACACCCATGCATAGCCCCTGTGTGTGTGTGTGTGTGTGTGTGTGTGTGTGCGTGCGTGCGTGCGTGCGTAGACGTAGATGTATATATCCTGCAATAAAGCAACACTTATGACTCCTTGATCACAGATGGAACTTGGGAGTGTGCAAGGGAGTGTGCAAGGGTGTGTGTGTGTGTGTGTGTGTATGCGCACGCATGTGTAACTGTGTGCTTGTGTTTGTATGTATGAGTCGCCGTCTCAGGTTATGGATAAGTTCAAGTCACTGTGCACTCAGATTATTTCAAAAGTCTTCTTCAGCTCCATGATGAGCTGCCAGTCGGTCTTCTGCATCTCGTCCCGGAACCAGTTCTTCAGTGCATCGATAGATTGGCGAGTAATCTGGGGGAACAAGAACCAGGAGAACCAGTGTTTAGAACCAGAAATTCGGCTCCGATACAAAACTACAAAACTACCACTGCGTGGTAACAGGGAGCTCTTACTTTGCTAACAATAATGTCAGTCGCCTCAAAGTGGCGGCCATACATCTTCGGCGACTCCCCGGGAATTGGCTCGATCTTCACACAGATCTCCTGCCCTTTTTTCGCTGTGTCCACAGGCTTGTGGTTCACCTCAATGCTGGTCACAATGCCAATGTCTACAAACTGAAGAAAGAGAGAGACCACCAGAGTGGCATTAGGGTCTGGAAAGGTACACGAGAACAGTCAAGTGTTAGCAAAGGCACAGGTGTGTGGTTGTGCTTGCTTTCTGTCCGTCTCTCTCTCTCTCTCTCACTCACTCACACACAAACACACACACACCGCTTTGCTGGGCACACACAGTGGAGTGCCTGTCTTCAGTACCCCTGCCTCCACAGTCACCCCCATGACGATGGGGTCCCTGGAATTGAAGATGAACTGAGGGAGGATCCTCAGCTTACAGGGAAACACTGCTATATGCCTATAGGAGACAAACAAAGATGGTTACCTCACACTCACACAGTCTCATCTTAATACTCAACAGATTACACATCTGCCTCAGACCGCGTCTGCTGAGAGCTTTCGAACATGACAGAACTCTGAAACGAGCCGCAGAGACGATCAAAAGACGACAAAACATCAAGTTTCCGTACTTGAACTCGTCCTGCTTTTGCTTCTTGTAGTCCTCTCTGTACTTGGTGAAGGCGTCGAACAGATGGTAGATGATCTCGGCGCTGAAGACGCGGACTCCCAGGCTGTCGGCCATCTCCTGGGAGTCCCTCTCCACCTTCACGTCGAACGCCAGGATCACGGCATACCTTAGTGAGAGAGCACGACCAGAGGTCAACCACCAAAGCATGAAGTTTTAAGGAGGCGAGATGCGATTTACTGAGATCGAGAACAGCAGTCGCTCACTGTGGGTCGTGCTCCAGCATCGTAGATGCCTTCATGACGTCCTTCTTGTGCACAGGGCCGATGTTAATGCCAGCATACTAGAAGAAAACAAGGAGTCAGTTTATTTAAATGGTGCTGTCCTTGTTGAGCATCTTAGTGAGATTAACCTGATACAAGTACAGGTGCATCAAAAGCTTCACCATCGCATGCTGTGGGCAAAAGACAAACAATCCCTAAAAAGAGATTGTGTGGAGACAAACATCTCCCTTAGGAAGAAAGTGAGGTCTTCATGTGGTTTTGTGTTAAAGTGGTGGAGCAGGCTGATCACTCACAGGTACTTTAGACGTGCGTAAAAACTCCAGCAGAGCTTCCAGGGAGCCCAGCGTGGAGGCCTGCACATAGACGCCCTTCTCCTCCAGCTTGATGGCGTTCAGTGTCTGCTTCAGCTCACGGACAAGTTCGTCCTACACACAAACACACACACACACACACAGTATGGAAACCAGGTGGCCCCAGCAGTTCTATAACCCTGGAACCGCACAGTGTCAGTCAGGAGGAGGATGAAGGGCACACTCACCTTCAACACAGGGACTTCATCCTCTTTGTGGGCGACCAGCAGAGGCAATCCTGCCAGTGTCTTCTCCAGGTCTTTGCCCAGGATCTTCACCCCCTGGGATGTGCACACCTCCTTATGCTTCTCATACTGATTCTGCACAGAGAGACAGAAGTGTGGCCTTACATCAGTATGCCAGGGCCAGAGGCACCCAACTCTGATTGGCTAAATGGGTGTCCTACGGTATGTTATAAGGAGGGGGAGGGGCCGTCAACCTTGACACGGAGCTCTTTGAGGGGCGGCGGGAGCAGCAGGCCTCGGATCTGTGTGACGATAGGCCCCTCCACTCCCGGCACGATGATGGTCTCACCCTCCCGCAGCCTCCCGTTGATCAGGATAACGTCTATCGTAGTACCCATTCCAGGAAGAGCCTTCACCTGTGGGGAGAAGAGATCTGACTCGGTCTGCACTGCACAGTCCCCTGATCCAACAGCCCAGCGCTGCTCACGAGGGGCATTTTCTGATGTAAATGGAGGTTGTAGAGGGTTATCTTTTAACCCAAGTACAAATACCAAACACGAGCAGTTCTCTAGCTTTGGTGGACCAGGTTAAATACCTTAAGTGTATTCATGCCACAGTTTTCATCATTAAATGTAATGTTTCAGTTCTTCTTTTGCAGACAAGCATTTTATAAATATTACAATGGCATATTGCCATCTTTAATATGAAAGCCAGTCTTTTTTCGGAGGCCACACTGGAGTGGGGCAGCGTTATCTGCAAAGCACTGGTGCCACTGATGGTTTTCCATCCAACCAAGCAGGTGCACATCCAGTACACCTGATCAACGGCTTACCCAAATGCAATCAGGGATGCTTCTGCCTACAACATATTCAATTCAACTGCGCTCACATAGGGTGTGAATTTGTTATAATAATATAAATGTTGCTCATCACTTGTCATTCAGTGCTGCTGTGACTTTTGACCCCACCTCCATGACTTGGGCACGGAGCTCGTCGCAGTGCGCCAGCCGGCGGGCCAGCATGGTTTGGGTGAGCTCCACCAGCAGGGCGATCAGGTTGCCCATGCCGTCACCCGAATGTGCCGAAGTGGGCACCAGGGACACGAAGGTCCGGGGGTCCTTGTTCTCGAAGAACAGAGCAGCATTCAAACCCTGCAGACACACACCAAAGTGCAGCTCCGTTTCATCTTGGTGTCCAGTTTTGGTTTGCCGTCCCATTAAGAAACAAAGGCACCAAAAAATAAGAACATGGAAAGGCCTTCATATGGATTCAGCCAGAGGATGGAGGAGCTTGTAGGGTTGACAGACCTGTTGGGCAAACTCAACGATCACGGCCTTGGCCCGCTCGTCAAACTCATCCTTGGTGTTCTTCTTCTGCTTCTTCAGAGTAGCCACCACATCAGTGTCGGGACTCCTCTTCCAGTCATAGAGTCGATCAATCTGAGAGTGACGGCAAGCGAGAGGGGGGGAAAAAAAAGACGAATCGAGTATTTTTCCACGCATGCAGCTACAGAGCTGAAGAGTTTTGTGTAAAAAAAATTAGACTGATGCATCATTTCTTACTAAACCTGCTGTCACAGCCAAATGTTACAATTCAGTGTCTATTGTGTGTGGAAAAAGCAGATGCTCCCACAGTGCTAACCATCTTTTGCCATCACTAATAAATGAGATCCCATTTAAGTTTGATTCGTCTTCTCTTTCAGTGGCCTGGTCTCAAAACAGTATAAAGAGCACCTTAAGCAGTGCTCAGGATCATGTTCAACCTGAATCATCTGATCCCAGACCAGCAGCAGCAGAGCGGTAAGCACACCTTATTGAGGGCTACGATGAAGGGGCATTTCTTCTCCTTCAGCAGGTTGATGGACTCAAGGGTTTGGGGCTCCAGGCCGTGCATGATGTCCACCACCAAGATGGCGATGTCGCACAGCGAGCTCCCCCTGTTCCTCAGATTACTGCGAGGAGGAAGGAAAAGCAAAATGAATGAAAGGGAAGAGAACAAAAAGAAATACAGAATAAAAAAAAAAAATAAATTAATTAATTAAATGATAAGAAAAACATGAGCAGCCTAAACACATAGAACAAGCACACACTGCTCACCTGAAGGACTCGTGACCGGGTGTGTCGATGATCAGCATGCCAGGAATTTTTATGTTCTCCCTGTCAAACTGAAGTGCAAAACACCTGTCAGGGCCTCAAAAAAAAGCACATAGTGGTGCTCTACAGCCACCACTCGGCTCACGGAAAATGGAGGCTGTGATCAAATTCCAAGTGAGGAATCACAACAGTAGCTAGGCACTCACGTTTTTCACCATCTTGGTTTGCTCAATCACTGTTTCCAAGGGAACATTGGTGGCCCCGATCTGCTGTGTGATTCCACCAGCCTCACCGTCCTGCACGTGTGTATGTCTCAGCTGCAGCCCGGAAACACAAAGAGTACACACACACACACACACACACACACACAGTCAACGCCCTAGCATTACATCAACAGACACTGGACTGTGCAACAACATTGACACAAAAATGCACCAGTCTCTCTCACTCTCACACACACACACACACACACACACTCACCTTGTCAAGGATCTTAGTCTTCCCTGTGTCCACATGCCCCAACACACACACCACAGGAGCTCTGAGTTTGTCCAGATTAATGTTCTTCAAGTTCTCTTGTCTCCGTTTCTGCCACACAAACAAGTAATCGATCAATCACTCACCTGTTTGTCCAACACTCCATCACAACCATCTCATCTTTGCACAGTATGAACTGTGCAAAGATGAGACACAAATATCTACACAAATATCTACTGATGGTTCATTTTTCGCCTCGGAAAAAAGCAAAGGGCTGACAGAACTGACCTTTGCAACAAAGTACATTTGATACAAAGAGCTTGACATTTTGACTAGACGTCTTTCTTAGTGAGACAGATGTCTGGATCCACTGGGGCTCGTCTAATGCAGACAACAGTTCCCTCAGTGGACATGCAAGTATCTCTCCACATTAGGGGGGTGTGTGTGTGTGTGTGTGCGTGAGAACCTCTATGCGTCTCTTGGCCTTGTCGTAAAGTCTCTCCTCCTTGCTGCGATCGTCGTCCGAATCGCTCTCGCTGCTAGAATCCGAGCTCGCTTCCCTCGCGCTCTTTGTCTTTGTCGTTTGGTTCTCCTTCTCTTCTTCCTCGCTCTCCTCCTCCTCCTCTTCCTCATCATCGTCCTCCTCATCCTCATCATCGTCTTCCTCGTCCTCCTCTTCCTCGTCCTCCTCGCTGCCGTTCTGCTGCCCGGCAGGAGCAGGGGGTTTGTGAGCTGGCTGGGCCTTCACCTCGATGTGGACGGTCTTCACCTCTGCAGCTGAGACGGTCAAACAGTGCTTTCACTTCCAATAGAGACTGACTGATTACTGGCAAAGTTTTACCTAGGAAAAAGCTTGATTTGTGGGTTTATTTTTATTTATTTTAGGACAGTGAAGAAAAGCAAAGTTCATGCTACAAGCACCAGATTTATATTTTTTGTGAGAACACTGAAAGGTCTGGTATGCGGATCTACTAGAATATATTGAACTTGAAATGCAAGAAAACCCCATCATCTTTGAATTCCTCATGCAGAAAGAGAAGAAAGGGAGCGAGCGAGTGAGAGAGAGAGAGAGAGAGAGAGAGAGAGAGAGAGAGAGAAGGGACTCACCCCGGTCCTCATCACTGACCATGGCTTCCCAGTCATCTAGATCTGCACTCTCAGGTTTTGGCTCTGCTACTGTGTGAATAAACACAGCTCACTGTACAAGCTATACTACAAATGCTGGCTGCCTTTCTAAATTGCTGTGAGGTTCTCTGCAGATTGGAACCAAGTACTTACTCTCATACCCAAGCACAGGCTACTACATTTGATACGTGTAGATTCAAATGTAAGAAAACAGAAAATATTTAAGGGACTAATTCTACATATGCAGAAATTGGAACAGAACCCAAAGCTGTGGTCAGATGTTCATGACACCACAACTAACCACGTTGCTACTTGGAAAATGCAAAGTATATGAACCTATAGGTATGAAAACACCCACTTGCCTGTAATTTCCATCAATGTATTTATAGATCCAATTAATTCCAGTAGTACTTGTCTGTGCATGTTAACATCGCTGCACCTGACTGGCCAAAAACGATACCTGGCTCCTCCCTGGGCGTGTCCACTTCCAGCTCCTCTGTGATTGGCACGGCTACTTCGAGTGTGGGTGAGGTCACCTCTGCAGTTTCTGATGGAGCAGGAACCAAAATGAGGCAGCATTCTACGAAGGGTTGGCACACAACTGTGCGATTTTTAAGCAGCCCTGTACCTTCAGGAGTTTGTAATGTCGGTCTCTTTTTTCTCTTGTCTGAGTAAACGGGCTTCTTCTTTGGCACAGAGTCTTTGGATGGCACTTCCACACCTTCAAAAATAAAATTAAGAGCATAAAATAAAAATGAAGGAACATTTGCTCCACCTACAGGCAACGACATTCAACATCCATAAAAAGGGCCCTGCCGCCAAAGAGCTGGATTCAGTC
>JAOXYF010000014.1:5571638-5586638 GCA_028565775.1 Sternarchorhynchus goeldii
GTCAGCAGTGTTGTATTCAGAGTCAGTCGTCAGCAGTGTTGTATTCAGAGTCAGTCGTCAGCAGTGTTGTATTCAGAGTCAGTCGTCAGCAGTGTTGTATTCAGATCGAACCCAGTTATCCATTCTGCACCACACACAGTGGGTTTCCTGGTCGAGGATTAAGCTTAACGTTGGACAAAATAAAAATTTCAGTGGTGCTTCCCCTCTTTAATCTAGGACTAATCTCGGCATGGGAAATTGGTTCACAAAGTGAATCAGGGCTCCCACTCCTAGTCAAATGTGAAATTCCCTGACCTTCACCGACTAGTAAGCAGAATTCCTATGACCTACAATGAAATAAAAACAGGTCACCCGTTGTTAAATGGGTGCGGGAAAAAAATCAAGTAACCACTACAGTTGCTCACACAGTACAGGAAACGAGCAAAAAAAAATATAACATTTTGATAAATTTGCAACAAAGATTCTGGCACCTTGGGCCTGCAGGGCGCGGAGCGTTGCCTCAGCCCGGGCACGCGCCTCCTTCTGGGCCTTGGTCAGCAGCTTGCCCTCCTTCTTCAGCCTCTCCTTCCTCTCCTTGTCCTTCTGCTTCTTCTTCTCCTTCCGCTCAGCCTCCAGCCGCTCCTGCGGGGGGGGGGGGGGGAGACGGTTTTGGCGTTCAGGGTCCGTTCTTTTTACATCGGAAACGTCCTGCGCGCGCGTCCCGTTCACCCACCTGCTCGAGCCGCTGTGCCTCCAGCTCCGCCAGACGTTTCTCCCTCTCCTCTTCCTCACGCTTGGCTCGCTCCTCTTCCTCGCGCATGCGGGCCAGGGCCTCCTGCATGGCCTTCACCGCCGCTTTGCTCGGCCCCTTCTTCTTCTCCTCCTTCTCCTTCTCCGCTTTCTTCTTCTTTTTCTTCTTCTTCTCTCCATCAGCCTCTTCTGAGGGCAAAACACCACAAAAGCAGACAGACTTCAGTCCAGTTCCCCTCCCTCCACCCCGACCGACCGTTCACCAGCACGTAGCAGAACGATCCGAGAGGGGCCAGGAGGTCAAACAAACGAAACGACAACCGGTTTTGTTTGCGGCTGGGGGGAAAAAACCTCACCTTCACCTTGGGCGTCAGCCCCCTCTTGCTCTTCGAGCGCGGCCACCTCCGGCTTTTGGGGTTCAGCGGCCCTGGTCGCCTCCTGCTTGACCACCACCACCACCTCCTCCTCTTTCTCCTTCTTGGCTCTCGTCTTGGCCCTCTCCTCCTCTTTCCTCTTTTTCTCTCGCTCCTTCTTCTCCGCTTTCTTCTGCGCAGCCGTCTTCATCTTGAAGGTGCCGTCGTCCTCTTCCTCACCTTCGCTGTCGGCCCGCGCCTTCGCTCCGTTCTTCTTCTTCTTCTGCCGTTTGCGGCCGGCTTGGAGGTCGTCGTCCAGCGCCTCGTCGTCCTCGCCGCCTCCGCCCTTCTTCGCACCACCATCCTCGTCGTCGTCGCCCTCAGAGTCGGAGGCCGCGGGGCGCCCGCCCTTCTTGCCCGCCTTGGCTTTCCTGCGAGGCCGCGAACCCTCGTCCTCGGAGTCCGAAGCAGCAGGAACGGCAGCGGGAGCCGCCTCCGCCTTCTCACCCTTCGCCCGGCTCTCGTCCTCCACGTCGTCCTTACCCTGATCTTCATCACCGTCGTCATCCTCGAGGACGGTCTTTTTACCCTTCTTGGCTTTCTTTTTCTCGGCTTTGGTGAGAGCCGGTTCAGCCTCTGCTTCCTCTACAGAGTCCGATTTCTGCAGAAAGCAGGTGGGAGGGGTTACTAACAACCCTACAATCTCACTGGCTAAGGGAAGACATGTGATTATTTATAACAAGGCTTTAATGTCGATTAACTATGGTGCTGGAGTCTAGTCACCCACCCCAGCGGTTGCTCCTACTAAACAACAGCTGATTCAGCTGTTCAATCAGTCGAACTTAACAAAACGGACAGAACAGTTGAATAAAGAGCATTTCTGATTCACTGGAGCAAAAGGTCACTGACAAAATGAAGGTACACTGGACACAGCTGTATTAACACACGTGTTATTTGTTTCAGTGAAATCGATCCGTTTTCTAGGCTTGGTACGTGCCTAGTGAACGGCAGTGTGAGTGGTGAGTCACCATTTGACATTTTTAGTCCAAGATCAAGTTTAACTTGGGTCAAGAAAACTGGAGCAGAAGATCCAACACTGAGCAGTCCTACATAAACCCCCGCTCCACCCGTCCCATAACACCACAAATGCATGGGTGGGTTACCTCGACTGGTTCTTTCTGTTTTCCACCATGGGTTTCCAGTGATAATTCCTCCAGCTCTTTCAAGATGTCATCCTCACTGCAACCACAACCAGGCACAACCAGACAAACACAGCATTAGCAGACTCCCTGACAGGGATCCGTGCTCAGCTCCAGTAGCTGAGGGCTGGGTGAGCTGGAGGTGTTGATTGGGCAGAGAGACTCACTCAAAGTCACCCTTCCTGCCTCCCTTCTTCTTCTTGCTCCTGCCTTTGCTCTGCTCTTTGGCCGCCGCACCGGCGCCCTCAATTTCAGCTGCCAAAGCGTCGATGTCGATGCCGTCGTCTTTGGCACTGCGAATGAAACAAAACACCAAAAACAGGACATTAGTCTCTTCGTCACACCAGGGAAGAACAACGCAACGAACAGCCTTTATTGGGCAGTTGCACGTGAAGGGGAACAACAAAAATGGTACATAAATGGTACATAACTGCTAAACTGGCTGATGTCGTAACCCTGCGCGGCTGATGTCGTAACCCTGCGCGGCAAAGGAATAACCCTGCGTGTCTTAAACATATTCTCTTCATAACACACACAAAACCTACAACCTGTTTCTATTTGCACTAAATGAGGAAAAGATTGCTGAAGGCGCATCAGATTTTTTTGTCGTCTCCACCCTCCCCCATCAAGTTCAAAACACATAATTATGAGATTAGTAATATGGTCTTTTTTTTAATATCAACTAAACTACACAATGCCTTCTGCAGTCAATATCTGCATTTCATTGGCTCTGTACCCATACATACAGTTGAATCAAATCTAATCTAAATCATCCACCATTTGAGAACACAAGCGACAGTTGACAGATACACAGTCCCACTGCAACTACCCTGGCCAGCGGTCCTCACCATTTAAAGAGTGCAATAATTTCACACTACCACAACCATGAACCACAAATCATTAGCAAGAACTACAGCCCTTAAAGCCAAAATGAGACCGAGTAAAAACCAGGGCGAGAACTTTACAGCTGGTGAAAGGGAAAGTGAGCTCCTACCTGCAGCACAGCAGAGTTACAAGGAAATGCCAAACTGGACCTCTTATATAGAGGAGCGCCTGGCCTTCCTTACACAATGTTGCATCAGCAATGGAAAACTCCTCTCATGGCAAAGCACATTACAAGAGAGGGCAGTTCTCTCACTCACACACACACACACACACAAAGCAGCTTCCCTCAGCGCAGACACAGAGAAAGGTTAATGAAACTAGCGAGAGAATTTAAAAGTAGAGAATAGATATTCGACGCCTAAACGACCTGGATTTTTTCCCTCTTCGTGTTCCCTTCTACAAGCGAGCAACGCTGATGATGGTGAAAACTTAATCGAAACACATGTGGGTTTTACTTGCATTCCTATGACCAGGTACAGCCTCCTGCCATCACATTTTTCAACTTTAAGGATAAGGCCAAGTAGAACTGGCAAGTTTTAATTCAGTTATCTAAGAAATTTCTGCTGGTCGAAAGCAACGGTGAAATCGCGTTACCCGTCAGCGTTCACTGCAGATTTAAGCCTCTTCAACAGTGGGAAACACTCCGGACAAGTTAACGTGGTTTATCATGCAGATAATAAATGAACCGAGCTCCCTCCTGTCCAAAATGTCATGTGATGGTAAACACCCTTACCAAGTTTGGCGTATCGAATTACTATAATAACGACTTGGCTAACGGGGAAAAGGAAGTTACCCAGAGTTTGCAGGAGGGGAACGAAGCACGGAGCCACACGATGCAATTTTGCATTACTGTTCTCCAGTCAAAATGTCAACCTCATAGAAAACCTGGAGTTTTTTTTTTAACAATTAAGAAAAACAGAGATTCCGCTATTATCACATGGGTCAAGGACTACATCAACTGCGGTCTACTTTTTGGAGACGGATATCATTTCAAAAGCTACAACAACCAGTTGGACTCTATGGAGGCACCTTAATTTGTGGTTCAGTAATGCCTATATCTTTACATGTTTACATAGTGAACTAAGCCCATGAAGCAAAACCCAACTACGACCTAAAGAAGAAACAGGTCATTTTCACTAAGCAGTTTCTTGCAGGATATCAGCTTGGATGTTATTGGAAACGAGATAGCCCATCTCTCCAGCGCGAAACCGTTACAGATACTCGCCTACTTCTCAAGGCAAAACGATAACTTGTCCAAGCTAGCAAGCAATTCCGGAGTGCCTTTCTCATGCAAGAATGAACAACGCACTGCAAATCGACGACCCGCGGTGATTTTAAAAGGCACTCTCTGGACAAAGCTTGAAACGAGCATCCCATGCAAGAGAGGATTTACAAGAGACAATGCAGAGGAAACCGGGGTACAAAAAAACAAGTGTGCGATGCATACCGAGAAACAGGTTCAAAAAAGCTGACAGCTAGCTACTGAAATGACAACCATCACACTTTATGGAATAAAAAAGGCACACGCAGACTCACTTGTGCTGCCTGACGTCCTCCAGGATATGGCAAAAACTGCCTGTAATTCTAGCTATCCTAGTCAGCTAGCCATCAAATGAGCGAACTGGCTCCCTTACTGATGTGACTGCAC
Organism: Sternarchorhynchus goeldii; assembly: GCA_028565775.1. NCBI lineage: Eukaryota > Metazoa > Chordata > Actinopteri > Gymnotiformes > Apteronotidae > Sternarchorhynchus > Sternarchorhynchus goeldii. The sequence goes on from JAOXYF010000014.1 coordinate 5,576,453, forward strand.
TTGTTAGCACGCTAGCTTGCTAACACGCAACAGCAGGCAAACATTTCTCATGGTAAAACTTGTTCCAGAGATATTTATCTTGATCTTACATATACATACATCACTCGTGCGAAATCGTAAAAAAAGGAGTAGATATCTCGCTTCATGTCGATATCCAGGAACAGAATCTGTAGGAAATGGGCAACCCGGTATGAGCAAGTACGCTAGCTAACAGTAGCTAAGCTAGTGATTTGAACAGGGTAGGCCTAGCCAGAGAAGCTAGCTAGCAGCCGCCACATGAATAATGATAGTCAGCCTATAAACTACCTGTACACCTGATACAGACTGTGTAGAAGGCTGAAAATGTCACCAACATGTGAATTACAGGTCTACCTTAGCTAAACAACAACTTACCCATCCTCTCCTTTATTTTTCTGTTTCTTTCCCATGGTCTCTCTGTATTAATATTTACCCTCGTTGCACCACCGTGTAGTTACTGGTTAGCGCATATGGTTGGTTGTACGAGCACTGCGCATGCGCGGGTGGATGTGAAGTCTTGCACAACGTAGGTCTTACGTAGCCTACGGGTCTTTGTGGATAGTTAAAACAACTTGATAGTCTTGATAAATATAACATTATTTTACCGTCTTTCTACGAGCACAGTTCAATATTCCCAATATAAAGATTATTCACGAAAACCGTTGTGTCCTTGAATTATTTTTGTTCAGTTGGGTTGAGTGAGTTAAAATTAATACATCTGTACACATGTGTAATGTTGTCGAGTAGCTTTTTTTGATTGTAGAAGACTGAACGCCTTATGTATATTTAAACAACAACAATAACAGCAAAAGAGTATTATTTTATTCACATTCCTGACACAACATTTTCACAGAGACTATGGGTTTTTTTGGCAAGGTCGGGACCCTGTGGTGTAGTTCTTATGAACGCTGTGACAGCTACGGCAACCTCATTAGGACAGAATCTGACGCCTTCCAATGTCAAGCAAAGCTCGTTCACGGTTTCCGGAGGCAGCCAGTCGTGAGGTACTCCCATGACGCACTTTTCTATAGTGCCATTCTTAACGTCCATATCAAGTACAATTTTCGCGCCTTCTGCTTCAAAACTCTGACTGATGCTGAACTTTGGGGTCTTCCCGTAAACCCAGTCCCAGGATTTCAGATCAGCTATCATTTTATTAATGCCGGGCATTAGGGCTTCCACGCTAGGACCAATTGTAATGAGAGGACTGTCAAATCCAAATTCCACATTGTAACGTGTAGCAATTGCTTCCATAATGGTACTGGAATCCAACGTGGGATCCACATCCAAGAGATTTTTAACAGGAGAAGGTACACTCGGGGTAGCATTGCTTTTTATTCCTTGGTAGGTGCTTTTCAGCACCGAGGACAGCAAGGAGCGATCTGCGGAACACAAGAGTGTACAATGGTGATAAGCGGATGTCCTCCCTAACTTTGCAGCCGTACCTGAGATTTTATAATGACCGTTCAGCAGAATGTCGAATCTCTCCGTTGCACTGACATTTAAATCTGGCCTAAGTTGTTTCAGAGCACTGGTAACGACACCAAGGTTTCTGTGACGGTCGTACTTCTTCTTCGAGGTGAAGAACGTCATGTTGACGTTCCCCAGATCGTGAAACACTGTCCCACCGCCACTTCTACGTCTCGCTACTGGAATTCCCGTCCGTCTCATTAAGGGAAGGTTACATTCTTGCCAAGGATTTTGATGCCTGCCAATAACCACAGCTGGCTCATTTTTCCAGAGAAAAAGTATACTTTGATTCTGAAGATCAATATGATCATGTATCCAATCCTCTAAAGCAAGGTTTTCGAAAATGTCAGTTGACGTTGATTTGAGAATGAGTCCCGATTTACCAATCTCGTCAAAAAACGTTTTCAAAGCACTCCTGTGTCGAACAAGCCGTGTCTTGACAGACTTTCTCAATAAAGTCCCCCAAATCATTGTTTTCTTTTCAAAGTTTTCGATAGTCTGCTTTAACCGTTTTCTGATTGTATCAGCAACCCTGATTTATACTTAAATATGCACGTGAGCGACTGGGCATTTAAAATATAGAATTAATCGATCTAGTCCATAGTTTGTTAATACACCGGAGTTTTACTTCCGGTGTCAAAAGATTCTTTTCCCACTTTGTAAAAAGTCTTTTCTGAATTAATGCTAACTATGTGATGCATTTGGCATGCAAGTATGTTTTTACAATAAAATATCAAGCTAAATTTTAATTATATATACATACATTTAGCACATACATAACTGAATAAATGAAGCAAACAGGCAATACTTCATTTACAACATATATTTTAAGAATATGGTCGATCGGCTTTTATTTTGGAAAACCTCTGTCCCCCTAAGCAGCCATATTTGACATTTGTTTAATGTTTCTGTGGTCACATCGCCAGGTTTAACTGGACAAGGGCTGTGAGGTAAGTTAAGATATAATTGCTAATTAGTAAGTAATGTGTTTTAAACAAAAATGCGAGTAATTGTGCGCATCCTGGTATATATATCTAACAAAATCAACGTGACCTGTTATCGATAGCATGATGAAGTAATAGTGGACCCTGTCTGACCTTGCCTTGTCCAGTGTCGTTTAACATGTTGAGAGAGAATCTAATGTTCAGTAATTACATGCCTTATTGAATGGTAGTTCTAAGTACGATCTTCCAACCTCAACAGTGCTGTCTAGTAATTTACAAAGTTGTGTAATAAGTGTGTGTATGTGTGAGACACTCTCTGTACTTAAGCGTAATTCAGTTTTACTCATCATACTTTGCGTAATAGCTCGTCTAATGTGCGCTGATTATTTCCACAGAATTATTTTCCTTTCAGCATTTCGGTCATCCAGTTTATATTATTTTGGAAGGGGCCCAAATGTGCACACACGTCAGTTCAGTCGCTAACATCTCTCAGACTGACAACTATTGGTTTGTTATTATCAGCATTTATATGTGACCTAAACTAATGACCCCAGTCCACACTGGATGGCATTTCCAGACACAGATACGCTTATTATTTTACTAAAAAACATGGTGATAGTTACTTGCACTTCAGTTCTAGTTATCTTCTTAATTGCCCTTTTAAAAATGTTGAAAATATGCATGTTCTAGAATGGCTGACCGTAAGTAACAGTAAATCCCAGTAATACCATGTTTATTAACAGCATCCCATCTTTACTGTGAATTTTAACCATTCTCTCTCCCTCTCCCTCCCTCTGTTAGTGTATATATGCAATTTGCAGTTTAGCTGCTTTTCATGAAAAACTACTAGAGGAGTGTTGTGGCCAAACCAGACACAGTGGACAAATGGTCAGAAAAAGGTCAGATATGTACTGTAGTTATGTAAGCAAATCTTTCATCTTTGGCTCAAATGTGAATTGATATTTAAATATGTTAGAACAAGATTAATACAGTAGATCTAATTCCTAATGATTTGTCAGCTTGTAAAAGAATTAGTTCATAACTTTACCCTAAACTAAGAACTTGATATGTGATGAACGTTCGTGTCTTCTCATCTTCACTGCAGTCCAGTGCTCTGAAGGTGCCTGAGCCAGAGGAGCCTCAGACCAGCACCATCAGTGTGCAAGAGGCAGAGAGTACAACAGCATGCAGTCACACTTCCAGACATGTGACTGGGTGGGGAATTGAGTTGACCCAGCCTGACCGAAGATGCACACACTAATTACTGTTGTCTCCTGTTTGTCTGTTAAGAACAAAAATGCCATCTCCTATGTTGAGGCTTCCAATGGCATCACTAGTTACGAGAATAATATACAATATGTCTCATTAGTATAGACATTCAGTCATTTGCTCTTATTAAGTCTTCTGTAGGACTTTGTCTTTTCTGAGTGGTGTCTTGGTGTCTCACAGATGGAGAAGTTCCCATCGACCAGTTGACAATCGAAGACCTGAAGGCTTCAATCGCCGAGACCAAGCTAGACAAAGTGAAACACCATTACTGGCCATGCAAGCTTATTGCTGAGCTGTATAGCCTTTAAATAAAACTTACAGTCTAGAAACCATATAACCCTCTTTATTCAGAGGACAACACCTCACCAGTATCTCCCATTTTAAATTGGTACAGCCCCTGGAGGATTGTTTTTTGTTATTTGTTTGTTCTTTGGTTGGTTGTTCTCAAGCATGTTTTATCCATCTCTGGCCTTGGGTTGCCACTGCATCATATTCTTGGCTCACTCACCAGCCACTTCATTAGAAACACATTGTCACTGTATTTAATGAGTACAGTTAACGAGCTCACAACTGATGAAATGCTAGAGGATGACATATTATCTAAAGCAGCTCTGCTCACTTTCCCTGGAGACGTCAGTGCAATTTTCAGAAAGGCCACCAGAGATGCCCTTTGCTCCTGGCTGGATTGCTGCAGTATGTTCGTTACATTTAAGTGAAACAGTACAGTAAAAGAACATTGTTACATAGTTCTAAAGAAAGTATTTAGTAAATAATGTTAGTGTTACTAAACAATATATCTAGTATTTTTTTAGTATTAAATTTTAGTAATGATAATGTGTTAGTTTAAGAACTTTAATTTTGTACCTTTTTATGTAAAGTGTTACCAAAGTGAGGTTAACCATCATCTAATTTGTAACGCTGTTGGTCACTTTACTGTACTAGTGATTAGATGATGGTTAATAAGCAAAATGTGATTGATGTCATGCATTATATGAAAATATTTTTTCAACAGATTTGATACCGCTTTGAATAGAATGCATGAATATTAGAATGTTGCACGAACATTAGAGTTGCGATGAAATTTACTCGGATGTAATTATGTGTAGTGTATGCCAATATCGCACTACCTTTGACCTATATTTATCAGGATTAAAGATTTAATACCGCATTGCACTGCACTGTCGATATTATAGTAATTCCCTCACGTTGGAGCACGCATTTACCTTTGAGTACTGTTGTACCCAATCCTGTCACTAACGGTGGGTGTAGTAGTCAAAACATTTCTGATATTGAGTCACGTTTTTTTTTTCCTCCAAAACTGTATTAATAAAGTTGGGTACTGATGATTGGATAATGCGTTCATGGTGCTCATCGCTGTTTGGTTATTCCTCCCGGACTGCCCTAAGTGGGAGGAATCTTCGTTCGTGGATGTTTCCGGTGAGAGTGGCGACTAACAGAAGAAGACGCGAGTCGCGAGGTTCAGGTATTGTAAACAACTAAACTCGCTTTTATCACGCCGGCTTATCTGACATCAGTGATTTCACGCAGCATTACGTCAGCGCTTACCTTACCTTAGGTTTGCTGTTAAAATTTGCAAACGTCCGGCGTATTTTTTTTTTTTGACACCTTCGCCGCGTCGTAAGAGCACTGTCGGGTTCGGGCATGTCAAAATGTGCGGTTGATGATGTCCCGAGGTCATAGCGCGGCACCGTCATTACAAGCTAATAGCCAATCATCAAGAATTAAACGAAGCAAGCTAATCATAGACTTTAATTTACAGTTTATTCACAAGTCAGAATGCAGAACAGTTTCCATACAAGGCTGCCATATAGCTAAGGGCTTATTTGCGGCTAGCGAGATGCCGCCCGTGGTAGAGACACTTTATGGGTAGCTAGCTAACGTTATATACCCGAAAACTGTCAACACGCTACACATCTTTCCTTATACTCTTCCTGGGTCTGTAAGGGTCACCGGGTTCATGAAATATGTGTTAAAACCGATGTCCTGTGGTCAGATTGTTCCCCGCTAACACGCCAGTTTGTTTGGATAGATGTAGCTGACAGGCTAGCTAGCAGTCTGACGCGTACGGTGCGCAATCCACGTATTTCTACCACCAGTAACGCAGTGGCGCAGACAGAGCAAGATTTTATGGTTTGATGTTAGCCTAATACAATCTTGGCACTGTATATTACCAGCTGAAAAGTAAAAGTATGAGAAAATGCCTTTTATTTGATTTCTAAACGTATTTCGTAACTGTTGTCATAGAATGTGGTGTACACAAGTAGCTATGATTACACTTGACGTGCGGTTGACAAACTACTGGGATGGATTAAATCTAACGTTTGAAGGAAGGATGTTTCTAGTACATGAGCACATTAGAGTGTGTGTGTGTGTGTGTGTGTGTGTGTGTGTGTGTACTCGGTTCTATGTGCCTTTCCCAGAGAGTCTCATGCCTCTGGTTGTACACTGAAGCCATTTTCAGCAGGACACAATAACTACGAGGAGGTGCTCGTTATTGGCCAGAGAAGCTTGTTGTGTCAGCGCTTTTCAAACTCCAAAACCTCCTAATAACATCATTTAATCCTCGACTTTGCATGGTGGTTTAGAGTGAACAGAGATAAGCAGAGACACTATTACATTCGTGTTTACATTTACGGCATCAGAGCGTTTTCACCGTAGTCGTACCGTGTTTGTCACTAATGCAGTAGTCGTACTCTCCGGGAATCGAACCCATGATTTAGGTTTTACCAACACCTTACGCGACCTGGTGACCAGGTGATCAGTAGGAGAAGCTTACGGAGTTGGTTTATTTTTAGTCGATGGAATGTAATATCCTTTGTTTGAGCGTGACTGCACTACGCTAATGTTCCCAGACACTGAATATAGTCTACAATTACTGTAATGCACACTCATGTTTGATAGACCATTATCAGCCGTTTCACAGATCATAATCTACCCCCCCCCCTTGCCACCCACTAACGGTGACAGAGGATGTGAAGAAATGGAGGGTAATGCATCTGTGTGTTGCAATACCCAGGTTGAAAGTGCCAAGCTAGGATGAGGAATGTATTTTTTGTGAAGATGCAGATTTTTGGTGAAGATGCCCCTTCATTCAATGTGCTGTATAGCTTGTGCCTCTACACCATATGAGCATTTCCTACTCTTATTAAACAGATGTCTGTTTTGTGTTGCCTAAGGCAAGTGTGTGTTATTTCCTTACTGAATGTTGCCACAATAGCTGTACTAAGTGTGTGTGTGTGTGTGTGTGTGTGGGTGGTTGAGAGAGGGATATGTTTGTTTTTGTGGTGTGTACGTTGGTGTGTGGTTACTCCCATGCTGTGTGTGTTTGTGTTTGAGAGAGGAATATGTTTGTTCTTTGATGTATACGTTGTTGTATGATCACCACTCCCATACTGTATGTGTGTGTGTTTGTGTCATTACAGCTGTTGTTAATGGACCAGTTGTTAGAATGGAACAGAACACCTCAGGGTCAGAGTCCCAATACCCTTCAAAGGTGAGAGGGCCATCCACTTCCTGATCTTCTGCATGCACACGCTCACAAACACACAACCACAGTACAGCTGCTCAGTCTGAAATATCCCCCTCAAACTGCAGGATATTTTTTTAGCAATGTGACACTAAGAAGATTAGACATAGTAACCCTAACTCTAACCCTAACTCTAACCCTAACCCATATCAGCATTGTAAAACACGCTCCACCCTATACCAGCCACTGTTGTTCTCTATGTACTTCCATGTTCTGTTCCTTTACATATGACTGCAGCACAAACCTGCCACACCTCCAAACACCCCCATCCACCTTCATGTTTTTGGGGAGTTGGGGTTGGGTAAGGATCAGGATTAAGGGAATTAGTTAAAGAGATGAATTGAAGCTGCACCTCATCGTCAGCACTAACAGCTGTTCCCCATAATTTCCTCCTCCGGTTCATCTTTCTCTTGTCTGCGTTGCCTCTTGGTTCCTCTCAAGGTTTCTTCCTCATGCTCTCAGGGAGTTTTTCCTTGCCACTGTCACCTTTGGCTTTGCATCCTGGGGGCTTGGACTCGGACCGGGGCTTGGACTCTGTAAAGCCTCTCTGCAGCAACGGCTGTTGTAAAAAGCTCTATTTAAAAACATTTGACTTCGCTGGTGAGGGGATAATGGCTAGAGCAATAATATGCAATAATGTGAACTGCTTAACTTTGACTCAAGACAAAAAGTCTTCTTGTTGCTGATTTGAGACCAGCTTTTCACCTCCCTTCATAATAGCTAAGATTACTACTTCGATAGAGGAAGCTGATTTCAGATCTGCCCTGATGAGTAACATTTGCACTCAACCGGCATCATAAATGTTTATCACACCTTATCTAATCATAGATTTCCTTACCTTAACTGTTACATAACAGTTCAGTAGGACTACTACACCGCATGGCAGTCCCCACATGGTCCCTGTTTTTAAATGATTAATTATTTGTAGATTAAACATGAAATACGATCACAGATATGAACTCAAATATGAACAGGGAATCCCTGCTTCTGGTTTAGATAGCCAGGTTTAGATTCAGAGTGTGATTTATCCTAAAATTTAAGAGATCAAACTATTTTAAGAGAAGGGTTTATTTCTTACCTGTTTCCATGTGTTAAGAGTCAAAGCACCTGGGATTGAGCTCGTCATTTTCTCACTTGCATGTTCATTTTCTTCTGCCATTGCTTCTGCAAGTTGTTATGAAACAGTCCCATTATGAAACAGTTCCATTCTCTGTCTCTACTCTGTCTCGCTCTGTCTCACTCTGTCTCTACTCTGTCTCTTTTGGGCTCTCACAGCCTCTCTCTCGTTTTCTAGCTCACTCTCTCTTTGACTCCTTCCATAAGTCATTTACAACATACTAATACATGCTGTGTGTCGCTCTCCTGAGAATCCTGCTCTGGCAACCAGGCCCTCACTCTCCCCCTCAACTCAGCCTGCGCATGGAGGCCAAACTGTACAACAGCTGAGAGTTTGGGAGCGTTTCAGCAGCAAGAACGTTGTCGACTTCTTTCGGCATTGTTTGGAGGTTCTTTGTTGTTGTCACTCCGAGCATTTTGTGTGTGAAGGAAAAGAATGAAGTATTGTAAGGAAAAGAGATGGAATGAGGACGTGGGAGCATCAGAAACACTGAGCAAAGCCGTTGTAAAGGGAAGAGAGCATGCAGCCCGGTGCTGGTAATGAGGCGGTGTGGTAGAGCACCGAACACACATTTACACACAACATGCTTGCCATTGAAGTACTAGAGTTCACTCTGTTTCCATATTTATTTATCTATCTATTATTTACTTGCTTGGACGCCATCATTGTAACTGGGAGAGACAACTTCATTGTACCTGTGCAGCGTAATATAGCCGTTCCGTTCCGTTCGGTTGCGTTCCAAATGTAATAAGCAGTCAGTGTAGATTTGACTCAAGAGATGCCATTTTTTCATCCCCAACCAGGACGGTCTTGAAAACATAAAGACATTTGTGGAGGACCAGTTTCAGACCAGCATGGTGAGTATATATGTAATTACACACCTCCTGAGAGGCTAAATCAAGAGGATTTGCACCACTGCAACATTTATGAATTCCTAAATACATGGTCCTAACATTTACGCATGTACACTCTTCTCATTGATCGCTGTCTTATTCTCACTCTGTTCTGTTCCCCTCTCTCTCTCTCTCTCTCTCTCTCTCTCTCTCTCTCTCTCTCTCTCTACCTTTCTCTACTTGATTTTTCTCTAGATGGTGGGAGTAGTGCTGGGAGCTGCCATTACCATAGTCCTCATCGCTGTTCTCATCTTCTTTGTCCTGCGCAGGATCCAGCTTCGGAGTCAGTATCTAGAACCTTTCTAGAAAAGTTCTCATTATCTAGCGTTACTTCAGCATCTCACTTTTTATTTGTCAATATCTGAAATATAAAAATCATCGTTTCATATGTTCTTTAAAAGTGACATGTAGGAATATAGTCCAACCTTCAGACACCTCTTGTCATTACTCTCGATTAAATGAATATTTCCCATATCAAAACCAAGATGCTCATTTTGAAGATATGCTAATGCACGTTTTGAGGCTGTCGCACTGACATTAGCATCAAACTCCAGATAGCGCACAGCTATTTCAGTTTTTACATACAGACACATTTAATTCTGTCAGTGGTGCATTTGCCTGCTGACATGATCGTTGTTCCCCACTGGAACACAACCAGGTCCAAATGATAAATAAGCTCATACTGAATGACCCGGGACACTTTTGGGGGTTAAGCCCAAAAACCTTTGTGCTTTCGCGCTGACAGACCTCGCGGCTCAAGAAGCTCCGAAGTACCGGTTTCGCAAGCGGGACAAGGTTTTGTTCTACGGCAGGAAGATCATGAGGAAGGTGTCTCAGTCCACTTCCTCTCTGGTCGGCTCCTCCTCCTGCTCCCGCCCGAGGCTGAAGAAGAAACAGAAGATGCTCAACATTGCCAAAAAGTGCGTAT
>JAOXYF010000014.1:5642801-5682679 GCA_028565775.1 Sternarchorhynchus goeldii
GAGAGAGAGAGAGAGAGAGAGAGAGAGAGAGAGAGAGAGAGAAAGAGAGAGAGTGCAAGGCAAGGAGGGCCTGAGCGAGTCAATGAACTACATGCAGCTCTAAAGTGAACTATGATTCACCCTTCTTAAATAGCAAAACCAAAATTGTATATTTAGAAAATCGATATGTGGCGGTGAGTGTTGATATTGTGGCACTCTGCCACAAATAAATCAATGTATGGGAAACACTGTTCATTCTACCCTTCTCTGTCCCCAGTCTTAAAATGTGCATGGAAAACTAAGATCCCTAGGACTCCAGAAGGAAAGATATGCGTGTGTGTGTGTGTGTGTGTGTGTGTGTGGTGGGAAAGGGAGAGAGAGAAAAGGGGGATTTCAGAGGAAGGAAGGGAGACCCATGGGAGAGGTGGAGCAGGTGGTGACATTACTGAGCTGAGAGAGGGCGAAAAAGAGAGAGAGATAGAGAGAGATAGAGAGAGATAGAGAGAGATAGAGAGAGATAGAGAGAGATAGAGAGAGATAGGGAAGACACAGAGACATGGGCAGAAACAAGGACACACAGAGATGGGGGGCTACACAGAGAAAGATAGGAGAAGTCAGTTGTGAAGCTCCGTGGATCAGATTACAGCACCCAAACACCCAGCACTGTTCATCCTCTTGGACAAAGGACAGCAGGGCAGCGGTAGGGAACGGGGGAGGAGGGCTATGGATGGTCTCGCATTGTTAAATATTCATTCTTTCAGGGTTTTGTTAATGGAGCCGAACGCATTATACAATCTAACATGGAATCAGCTGATACAACACATTTCTTCTCTTACTGCACCCAAATCTGTTCTTGGGCTAATAATACCACTTAAGACTTGACGTTGTATTTCACTAGCGGTAGCAGCGGTATCCGTAGCAACGTAGCAATGTGTGTGTCGCGTGGACGTTTGGGTAGGAATGCCGTCGAGGATCGTGCTTTTTTATAATAGATTTATGAAAACCTGCTGGCAGCAGCCCCATGAGGCCTTGAAAGTCCCACCTGAACAATTACTGTCTAATCATGTATATCATGCCTTTAAATGTGGGAGGAAAACTGATCAGTACGTTTAGTGATCCACAAAAGTCATATATTTTCATATTCTCATGTCGCAAAGGTCTAAACAAATTCGTCATTCATTAAGAGGGAGAGAAAGATGACGCAATGAGTACAGGATGTAAAAAGCAATTCACACTGAGCTCAATCCATGTGAAAGCCTGGGACAATACTGAACACCAGGCTTTTATTAATGAGTCAGTTATGCAAGCGGCGCTGCAGAATTTCAGAGCAGTCGGGCGGAATTCTCCATGGCCACAGAAGTCATGATGTCACAATGGGTAGGGGAAGAGAAGGGGTGTGGCTCGATCATGGCATGGGCAGGGCCTGTCATTGTGAGGTCATGAGAAGAAGCATCTGTTTGGAGGCGTGGGGAAAGCACAAAGAGAGCTGCAAGTTCCAAGCCACCCAATAATACAGCTGTTGATTCACTCAGGGATGGAAACACACCATGGCGGCTTGGCGGGACAGCCTACGTAACCCCTTATGGACATCAAACCTGGAATGGTAGCGGATTAACTTTGCTCGCAGCACTAGTTTATGCCTGGTTTGCATGTGTCATTGCCATAAAACGCAGGACAATGTTAGCTGCAGTGTCATGTTTAGTACTGTGCAAAAGGCTTAGGACACCATTACATTATTAGATTTGTTTTAACAATGGTGTAATGACCATATAATTATTTCTCAGTCTCTTTATTAGGATACAACCTTAAATCGTGTATGCAGTATCAGTACAATCAGCAAAAACAGCTTTTGAAGGCTACAGTATTTAGTGTGACCTTCCCTTACACTTGAGCAATAGCAAGAACCTGGCTCTCTTCTACTTAAATGGAATACAACCCTAATTAATCTCATGGCTAACACATGTACAGTACCAGCCAAAGGTTTGGACACAGATACTCTTTTTAGTATTTTCTACAATAAAAAAAAACCCCAGAAATGACCAATGAAGTAACACATATGCTGTAACAGTCATTTTTTGTTTATCTTAGATTTTAGATCCTTCAAAGTAGCCTCCCTTTACTGTCCTCCTCAGCTCCACACTAGTGATGTTCTCCAGCTGCAGGAGGCAACCGCCTATGATGCTTCTCCATCAGACATTCCTGACGCAATTCTCATATGTGGAGAGCACAAGTGTGAGAGACTAAATTTCTGAAAGAAAACATTTTGCAGAAGGTGTAACTGTTTGTGCATTGCACACAAAGTTATATTTAAATCGGTTTATATGTAGGCAAACACCAAATTATATTTAAATCAGTTTATATGTAGATGAACACCAAGTTATATTTAAATCAGTTTATATGTAGGCAAACACCAAGTTATATTTAAATCAGTTTATATGTACATGAACACCAAGTTATACTTAAATCAGTTTATATGTAGGCGAACACAAAGTTATAATTTTGCATAATCAGACTAAAATGTCTTTTTTACTATTGAAAACACACATTCAGTCAGGTGTGTCCAAACTTTTCACTGGTTCTGTATTTGTCCTACTACTTCAAGTCAAAATAAAAAAGTTCTATTACCAAAGGCACACTAAATACTGACATTACCAGGAGAAGGTTTGTATCTTAATACGAAACTAAGAGATAATTACATATGGTCGCTATAACAACAAAGCTAATGGTGGCTTAACACCTTTGCACAGTACTACATGTTACACACGACATGGGAATTTCCAGGATCCCATTCGGAATGTGATGTCCAACGTAGATGGCAGCGTTTGTTTGAAGTCATGCTGGAAAAGAATAACACTGTTATCAAACTGATTTTGTGATTAATTTACAACATGGTTTGAAGAGAACTAGCATTACGTACTTTGGGGAATATCTGAGTCTGTGTTCGTTAAGACGTGTTTATGACATTAGAAAATGTCTGGATGTGAGAAGCACACAGCAATATGATGTAGATGCAGTCAGTATCTGAGTGACAGTAATTGGAAAAATCCTTCTTAGTTGGCAGGTGTTCCGCATTTTCTTGAACTGGAACATTGACGGGAATTTTACTAGTGCTAGTCATGGCAAATGGTCAGATTAACTTTTCAGCTCACCTATCAACTATGGCTCACTACTGCACAAATCCATACATCTTAACACTACTGGAACGTGGGCAAAACCGGTGGAACGTGGGTAAAACCGGTGGAACGTTGGTAAAACCGGTGGAACGTGGGTAAAACCGGTGGAACATGGGCAAAACTGGTGGAACGTGGGTAAAACCGGTGGAACGTGGGTAAAACCGGTGGAACATAGGCAAAACCAAATGCGCAAAAGGCATTTACATACCCCTGGTGAAATTCAAATTAACCACACTATAGTGCAGGAAAAGCAAACAAACGATGTGGAAGAGGTACACACACACACACACACACACAGCCTAGCGAGTTGTGGAAGCTTCAGTTCTAGCTAACTCCGAATCACTCTCCCTGTGCTTATCTCTCCCACTCACACTGCCTCTTTGCATGGGATCAGTGAATGGGCTGAGGGCGTGGCAGCTGACAGGACGCTAGGGAAACGATAAATCTGATCCAGCATGCTGCATGCACAAAGCACTCCACTGTACCCAGGCACTAGCCATATGCCCTTCCCCTCCAAAAGGGCACGGTCAGCCTAGGACCCTGCAGCCAATCAGAGTTCACCATAAACCTGTGTCCACCAGCAAGAACAGGGTACCAAATAGCCAATTAAATCAAAGGCCAAGGCCTTTTTCAAACTTTCGGCGAGATATACCCCCATCCGCCATGTGTGTGAATATATATGAATGTGTATATACCCCCATGCTTTAAGAATGTGTGTGAATGTGTATATACCCAAGAAAGTCAGAAAGTAATGAGGCATTAATACTGAAGTCAGTACTGAATTGGGCTAATATCAAGCCTACAGCACTCTATCAGTATCCAAATACTGGTATGACTAATACCAATGCCGATGTTATACAAATTAATAATAATAATAATAATAATACAAGAGTATTAGTTGGATATAACGCCTTAACTGTACAGTGATTAAAACCAAAAGGATCTAAGTCTACCTGTACTTATTTTTTGACTGGCTGATCAATACAAAACCGAGATCAAATATCTAGTACCTTTTTACAAAAAACAAATATAGTCAAGATTCTCCAGTGGAGGTGTTTATACAGCCTCATATCTGTTATGTAATTATTCCATGATGTTTCATTGATTATTATTAATGGTATTGTAACCCTGTAATGTAACAGTCATAACATGATGTAATGTTTTACCAAGTTGTCTTAATTTCTTGTTTTAGTTAACATAACTACTAGCATCTGTTTCCACCCACTACTTAAAACGAAGAATCAAATCCCATCCATATTTGGACAGGTTTTCCAGCACAACCTGGCTGGCTGGGCTGACTGAATATGCTAAACATGACCCGAATAGAATTCAGTGTTGGAACTGAGAAGATCTGATGCCCTTTCGCTTGGCAGAAATTCCATAGCGACCGGCCTATACAACACATTCAACCAAAGAGTGGCTGACCACTCATACATTCACTGGCCCCAGCTACAGAGAGCAGAGCCACTACGGAAAACCACAACTGATGCATCAGGAGAACTGACAGATGATTTGACAACAGAAGAAACAGTGTTTCAACATCCTTAAACATTTTTAAATGTATTGCTAGGCTGAATGGTGTAAAGAGGCCACTTGAAATAAGCAGTCAAGAAACTTGGAAATATGTTAACTGTACTTAAATCTTTGATGATGACCATCATAGCTGTAGGGCTATTCCTGCTAAATGTTTTAAAGTGCCGTTTCTGGAATAACAGGAAGCTTGAAGTTTTTCTTAGAGAGCTAAGGAATAAGTGGCATTCCGGAGAGTCTGTAGGCATCAAATCAAAACAACTACGTCTGATTATTACTGTACAATTTATGCTGTGGTAGATCATGTGCGTTTCAGTGTGCACGTATATTAAGCAGTGCGATTTCTCCCTGAAACCACAAGCGTCTAAAAGCCTCTGTCTCAAAGCATAACTACTGCATGACGTCAGGGAGGAATTTATGGGAAGAGTCTGTATACAGACTCCCCAGGATATGTGTGTGTGTGTGTGTTTATGCGCGCGTCTATACGCGAGACAAACACATACAGCAAACAGGGGGGTCAGGAGAAGGAAGGAAGTAGATTTAGAAACGGAATACCTGAAGGAGGGAAAAGACAGTGAAAAAATTAAGTATGAGGTGTGAACTTTGGTTCACAAACCCTCTGTGAAATGCAACAGAATCTGGAGGTTATAACAGAAACGATCCTTGTTATTTGATTCTCTGGATTTGTTTTTGTTCAGTTCTATGTTGCTTGTTTTACATCCTAGAGCATAAAGAGAGGGTATGTCTGGAAATGTATGTGTTTATAGAAGAGCAGCATTACAAAAAGCAAGAAAAAGATAAGAGAGTCGTGTTGCCCCTGACAATCCAATCAAGCTCAGAGTACTGAGATAAAGGACACCCAAGTCTCACAAAACCAACATCCCTGAGTACACACACACACACTGGTGTATTTACAGACAGCCTTGGAAATCATCCACCAGACATTCCCATCGCTACAGTACACTGGTGTGTATTTGTACACCATTAAAGTCTAGCACCAAAGCTCAGTTCCATGTTTAGCTGTAAATTTATGTAGTTATTTCGATACATTATTTCAGGGGACATGAAATGCTGGGTTGGTAAAAACAAAAAAACAAAACAAAACTGGAAATCATACTCTGAAGGTCCATCTGCTTTTCTAATGGAGAGCCCGCCAAGTGACAACGTGTAACACCACATACGGCCGTAGGAGGTGCCAAGATAAACATAAATATTGGTATTTGACACACAGCAAGTGTTAAACAGTGTCCGGCTATCTTTTCACAAGTGCTGCCCGGTTCGTGTACATCATAGTGTTTCGCATGCGCTGCTTCCTCGTGCCGTTTAAAACTCAGACATTGAGCCCATGGGGCAACCCGCGATTTAAAAATGCATGGACAATGGGTTATTACAGGCGACCAGATCTGCTCGGTAGCCACAGGGCGTTCACGACGACTCGGTAGCCTGCCATGACGACGCAGCCGAACCCAAACGTATTATTTGTGAAGTACTACAATATCAAACACGTGCACACCGTTACAATACCGAGGATCATAGGAAGGTCGACCTGTAGTTAATGCATGTAGGACTTTTGAAGTAGCATCTGTGAACAGATCAACTGAAGGCACTTACCTGAATTGAATCGTTTGCCATTCCTCTTCTTTGTAAAGCAGTGCTAGCAAGGGCTTCGGTGAATCCCCACGGGCTTCTCGGGTACTCCAATGAAACAAATACTTTTTTCTCCTCGCAGATACTCTGTGATGGCTAGCAAAGCGGTCCTGTACGTCTAATTGTTCTGTTTTAAAGCACAATGCAACAATGTTTCAATAACTTATCATGACGCGTTTATATTATCCTAAAGATTCACTGGTGTACAGAGGTTCCGCGATAATGTCATCAGCGGTTCGACCAAAATATATTTTCTCAAAATGAAAGGGAAAGCTTTTCCTCCCCAAAAAACAATAAAATAATAGCAACAAGTTAAAACAATTTCTAAGAGAAAACAACACGAAGATAAAATGTCTTTAGTTTATGGCTGTCTGGCGGCGACCATCGTTTAACCAACAGCCGGTGGACACTCTTCATCCATACCTTTCCATGACGACACGCTCAAACACCACCGACTTCTTCAAATGCATCACTGGACAGGAACTCGTTCTTTAGCTGGCTAGCTCAAAACATGCAACTTGAAATGAGCTAACTAGCTAACTAGCCAGGGTGAGCAATAAGTTGCTCTATTCAGAACATCTCACCGAGCCATTTGATAGTCGTCGCCTGTCTAATGACAGAAATGACTGTAACCGCCACTTGCCATCAGTCAGAGTTGACGATATCTGCATTAGCGACAAGTAAAGTAATACGGCGAACACGTTTTTTTGTTGTTGTTTTATCACACTCTCCGTCAGAAAGACAATGTATTCGGAACCTTGAATCAATGATGGCTCGAGCGGGAGGGTCCACAGTATCCCCGGGCGGGCGGGCGGGCTCGCGCAGTGACAACAAGGAACCAGAGCGCGCTCTACAAATCATGTGATCAAACTGAGGAAAGAGAATAAGACCGGACAGAGTTTACTTTATAATACAAGTATTACTAAATGGTTTTTTATTTCACAAAATGAAATATTTAAAAAAAATACATTTCCCATGAATATGGCCTTTTACACGACAATGTAATATGATAATTTTGCATAATGTTTATTCTGAATGACATCTTTACTATTTTGTACATGATTATGACACTATAATAATCATTTTAAAAAACAATACTGATATCGTACTATCCAGTCGGATTAATTTGTTTTCTAGTGAGTGAGTTAGCAGGGAATAGCATATGAATAAAACATCTTTAAGAACGTTTACAATCCAGTAATAATTTTGTTATTTAGTTTCCGGTTAAATTACACAACGTGTGTTGCCCGACAGTATTCCAAGTCATACACAACCAGTATTTTTGGATTTGCGAGCACTAAATGTATTTTAAATATCCACAACTTTCCCGGCTTTCTTAAACATGTCACGTGTGTAACATGTTTGTTTCTGTGTAGGAATTACAGAAGCTTCATCGACCTTTCAGCTTTAACAAACACTGACATATAACGTTGTCGTTTCAGCACAAATAAATGAAAAACAGAGCCTTGCTGTATCACCGTTTTATCTTTTGATGGTGTATGCTAACTAGCTACGTGCTAGTACATTTAGAGTGAACAGACGGAGTTAGCACAGTGGAGATGTTCGCCATCAGCAAGGCACCTGAGCCTAAAGAGGAGAATAATCCCGAATCGTCACAGAAAGAATCAGGTATGGCAGAAAAGATATTATATTCAACCAGTAAAACTTTTGTTAATTATCGTCTAGACCCCCCCCCCCTTTATTTCTCTCCAGTCCACTTGACTTTTTCGCGCCAGTAATTCCAGACAACAATGCAGTGGCGCCAGTTGCCGGTGAAGAAATGCACTGCACGGAAGAGCGACGGGCAGCGTACCAAACAGAAATTAGAATGATGGATGACGACATGTACCCCATAGAGGAGCAACTCCGTAATCTCCTTACCAGAGCTGACGAGTTTCAGGAATACCTCATGTACAGGTGCAGCGAAAACGAATTTTGTATCATTTATTTTAAAGGTCATTTGCTCCAAGCGTTGCCTGAATTATACATGTGTATTCGTTGCCGGATATACTTTTCCAAATCCCCACAGTTGTTCAGAAGACAGACCCACACGCGAACAAAAAACAAAACAAAACTGATCACTTTAAATCATAACCGTTTATTATGACTAACCAAAAACAACCCTTTATATGGGCCCTGTAGCCAGGACCACGTTCATGGATTTGATCAAGTGGTGCCGTCCTTCCTGCGGATTTGTCAGCCATTCTTCACCTATCTGGAGTCCATGGCCCGCGACTCTTTGCCCGATCGTTCTCCCCTACCTGCCTACATGCGCGCTCGAGTAAGACCCACACTCATAAAGTGCACGATGTGCGTGTGTGTTGATGTAAACAACTGCTGTTTCAGTAAATGCTGCATCGGTGTTCCAGTGCCTTTTATTGGCACGCATCCTGAGAACTGAAGTGCGCGTTTACAGACAGGAAAGTTATTTCACAGTATTTAAGAAAATGGCAACATAGAAGTGACCGAAATTTGACTGCATATGGTTGTGTTTTGGCTAGGGTCAGTTATCACCTAACTCACTGCCTCTGTCCTTTCCTGCAGCTGTTGCAGTTCTCTCAGCAGTTGTGCAGTAAGATCGAGCAGCTGGTGCTCTCGCTCGCCTCCTTCGGCTACGTCTCTCTGGAAGAGTCTGACCCAGCCAGGTAAGAGCAGGGCCGACCCTGCGCTTGTGTTCAGCTTTCTCTGATCTAGAGTTGCACTGATCAAACAAGAAAGGGTGAAAGAAAGTTTTACGATTGTACACAGCAGTGACATGTTTTTAAGGACTACACAGAATTATTAAACCTTGTATAATTTTTGAAATCAAGTATTTTATTATGATTTTTAGTCATGGTAATAAAGACAAAATCTACCATTACTGACACAATACAAAATAAAGGAAAAACATGTATAAAATAAAAAAAAAACACACAAACACAAAAAGGAATATATAGAATGACATTTCTGAGGAGGACTGTAAAGTGAACTTAGACCTGATCTGTTGCTAGTAATACACTGCTAAACATTTCGCTGGTGACAGTTGGACACTGCACGAACACCCTTCACTGTCTGGGCACTGTGCTCATGATGTGTGCAACAAGCAAACATGCACGAGTTCCATCACCATGTGCTGTCGCTATGGTGGAACTTTAGAAGAGGCGCTATGGAAACACAGAGACCCACGGTGACAAAACACAGCCGCTGTCTTTTAATGTTTACAGCAGGCTGAAGATGACCTTTCAGCGAAATCCAGACTGTTAAATCTTCTGGGGCTTTTTTTTTTAAATAAGGCTTAGGGCTGAAAATTATTGCTGTAATCAGGAAATATTTCACTGACATTAGTCACACTGCTTAAATGTGGCATTTTTACAGCAGTGTGCTCAGATTATTAAGGCTTTTCACTCACGATTTTGTCACTATACTCCTAACATGTAACAACTCCTTAATGCTCCAATATAGCATTTTAATTGCAGTTGATTGCCCAAATGTATATTATTATATGGAAAGTGGTGATTGGTTGACCAGTGATGAGTACACATGGACCTTGATTAATGTCATCTTACAGGTTCATTCTATATCTCTCTCTCTCTCTCTCTCTCTCTCCCCGTCAGCATCTCTTATTTCTACATTGGCCGGTGTCAGGTAGATAGCATCAAGGTGTCAATCTTCCGCTACTGTTGCCCCGCCCCCTTCCTGGCCTCGACCAGTAGCAGGCTGTACAAGTGCATGCGCTGGAACGTGGAACAGGTAGAGGTGGGGTCAGTAGGAAACCAGGACATGGAAGGAGAAGGACAGGTGGAAAACAGAGAGAGAGAGGTGGAAGGACACAGAAACAACAGCACAGAGTAGTGAGTGAGGCTGAGAGAGGATGACTGCCAGATCGATCATAAGTGTTTTCCATTCAGTAGTTCAGGAGGTGGGGTTGTAGGTCTGTGTCATAAATGGTGGTCTCATGTTTCATCCTGTAAGGAACATCGTGCATTAGCTACACAGGCTATGAAATCAATTAACCTTTCATGGTTCATATCATGTTGGGTAAGCAGCCATATCAGACTCGTGAGGCTGTGAATACTGGCCTTCAACTTATAAAAACGCCAACAATAAAAAGTTGGAGGTAAAATGTTTATAGTGAAGGCATTCAAGTAACGAAGGTAAAATAATTTTTAGATCATTCCTCTATTTCATAAGCTTGCATAGGAAATTGTGACAATAGTGATATTAGTGATAGTCGCAATGTAAGGAACGCATTACACCACCACTTAATCGTGTATGAATGTATACTGACAAGTAGTTCAGGATGAATGTTGCTTTACATGATAGGACATGAGCTGAATAATCAGCCTGTCTCCTCTTGTAGCTACTTCCTGTGCTATGAGGATGTCCCTGTGATAGAGAGAGAAGGAGAGGCTGGACAAGAACAGGCAGAGAATAAAGAGGAGAGAAGAGCAGCACGCAGGATGTGGTCCATAGGCCAGTGGGTGCAGATGTATCCAGATCCCAACACTGACAACATCTACGACTGGTAACCCTAACCTAGCTCAGAAGACTACTGAAAAAAGAGCCAGATACTAACTATTAAACACTTCGAAGGGAATTTAGTTCGAAGGTTAAATATAGTCCAACAAATACAGTCCCAACACCTTTAATGTTCAGTGGTTTATGCTCGAGGCTTACTAAACTCCGTGAAAAATCATGTGACGGACCGTGAAATCCGACTTATTTAGTGAAATGTCACATTTTATGTGGAATTGGATACGGGCCCTAACTGGACAGGATAAACGACAGAGTTCATCACCTTTTTGTTGATGTGGAGACAGGAATATCAAACGGGGCATTTCCTTAAAGTTTCGAGCTAGCCGGTGTCTAAAGTTGAGCCCGGTTTCGTCAAAATGCGCTGTTGTGTTGAGAGTTAAACCGAAGCCCCAGCATTTTGTTAAAACGAACATTAGCATGACGAATCCCAGAGACGGGTCTGGCTGCAAACTCCACCGCTCTTCTACGACACGGTTATAACTCGTCAAAAGTCTTTCCATCTCAGTGAGAGAATGAAGCCGGACACGGTCTCCGCGTTCAGCGTTTACCACGATATAAAGGTTTAGCATAGCGAGGCTGAGTTACTCCTAACTAGTATCACTAACGTTAGATTGGTGGTGTTTGTGTTTGTGCATTGAGTAGTTATAATGCCGTAAAATGTAGCACGTGTCTTCTAAAAACCCGTTGAACACGTAATTTTGGTGAAACTCGTGAATTTAGTAGGGATCTAACGTGTACAACTATACAAGCGTTTTCATTCTGAACACATGCAACTCGCAGCAGGCCTGTGATGGAGCTAATGCTATGTCAAAATAAATGGCTGTGTGTGTGTGTGTGTGTGTGTGTGTTAGGGTCCTGTGTGCAGTTCCTCACGGCCAGTATAAGCAGTTGTTGTGTCTGGGTGAGGAGGAGCCCTTAAACTGCTTCGCCACAGACCGCCTGCTGGAGGTGTTATCGTCTCGAAGAGCTCCAAGCGTCAGTCACAGTACAGGTCAACAGACTGTACTGTACACAGTATGACTCCTGTTCTTAACGCTTTGTTCATGTTGATGAAAAGGTATTCAAGTTCATACGTTTGTTCCAACATACTGGTTTAGTTTATTTTTATGTCCAGACTTTCTAGGCAGGTGTTTATAAATGTTAACTACAGGTCATTAAAGTTCAACGTTAAATAAAAGCCAAAAGCTCATTCAAACAAACCGCTTTTATTTTTCAGCACTGAAACACATTACTGACCGATCATTTCTCTTATAAAATATGAAAAAACCTTTCATTGGTGATTAAAACGAGCTGCCATGGTTTGATGTCCACATTTACAAATGGAAACAAATACAAAAATAATCCCTTCATTCTAAAATAAATTATAAAAATATACATACATGTTGGAGAAGTACCCAACATAAATAATTGTTGTGCATAATTTATTTTGACTTCATCAGAGTGGAGGTGTAGTTTTAAAAAAAAAAGTCATATTCATTTCCAATTTTGTAATTCCGGTCCCACATTTTAAACTGCATAATTTATATTGCATCATTAAATACGCATGTGGACAAGTCCATTATATATGAGATCATGAAGGCAAAAGGTGTTTCTATATAGATATCTAGCTCCCAAACAAGTAGCAGGATAACAGTAGTACTGGTCTAACTATTCCTGGAAACATTCAATTCCCTGATTGTAGTACAGTGACTAAAACTGAAGGAAACTAAAAAAATAAATAAATATTCAACAACAACAACAACAAAAATGCCTAGAATGCCTAACCTTCAGTTTACATAATCTACATGCATCTCAGCAGACCATTTAATGTTTCTAATCCATCTAGCATCCCATGTGATTATTACTACTATTAAGAAACTGAAGAGCAAGGACAGTGACATCACAGCATAACACTCAGAGGGGGACTTGGTTTTCGACTATAGTCACTTAGGACATCCCAAAATACTCATTTATATTGCCGCAAACCATGGTGAGGCACCCAGCTACATACAAATAGGTCAACACATCTCACAGGGAAGGGGCAGTACAACAAAATATTACAACAACATAGGAAAAAAAAGAGTTTAGAATGTAAAGCGTGACACGTACTTCATGTCGATCACAGTGTAGGACAACACAGGATGGCAAAACTTGTTCAGTAAAGTAAAAAAAAGAGAAGTATCCCGTTTGGGTGCCACACACGGAAGAACGGAGGTGACTCAGTGTTGTCCATTAGCAGGGACTGATGCATCACTGCATCTAGACACCTAGTTCTTTAATTATGACTCATTTTAAAAAATACACATTGTATTTGTGCTTGTGAATTGGTGTCTGTATTTATAGCCATATTTTACCCAGAAATACTGAGCACCTTTTTTTTTTTTTGCAGTGTTTACAACAGTTTTGCTCATCCTGCAGTAAACCGAGTAATTTCAGGTTCAGTGCAGCTAATGATCATTTATTTACATCTGTTATGCAAGAAATGCTGTTTATCAGGAAGAGGTGAGCAATGTTTTAAAAATAAACTAAAATAACCTCCACCTACAACCTGTACCGATATGCTACAAATACTTCATGTTTTTGCTACAGCACAACCAATTCTGTTACTTTAAAACCAGCCCAAATTACAATGAGCTGCAGAACCTTGAAATCCCACATTTCTTATATTAAGCAGCAAAGCAAAAGAACAACCTTGGAACTGTTGCTTTCTCTCAATATACACCACACACTACTGAGTTCATTGTCCCATCAGTAGAGGAGGAGATGCTTTTACAGCCAATTCACAGCATTATGATGGAAGATTCTGAAGCACATTGTGCAACATTTCCTCAATTAACCAGATTAAATTCCATTTGACAAATCCAAATCCTGCCCCGAATATTCAAATTAGTGGAAGATCTGGACCTGGATCTCAACACCTACATATGTTCAGTAACGTCAGTTAACAAGCAATGATTACAAAATAAATTTTCTAGTCAAGGCTGACAGTTGAACATCTCTGGTCTAGAACATGCCCCTGTTGCCTGTTATTCCCAGCAGTCTGTGGTTTACAGTACTTTAGTCTGTTGAAATTCCAGACTGAAATCCCACAGCAAAAATGAAACACATCGGTCAACATAAGGGTTCTACCATAACCTTTGGATACCACCGTCGTACTGGATATACTAGACACCTCCAATTTTCAAAATCTTGAACAAATGACCCACTTAAACCGCAGAAGCCTTCTCGCCTTAATCCCTCAGATATAGACACTGCTCCTTTCAAGTAATAAAAAGTGAGAACAAACATCACTCAGGTCATCATCAAGAACACTATTCATAATCACAAATGATGGAATCAACCCCCGAGTTCTGGCACACAGTAAGGCAGAACTATTTGCTCAACTGATCAACTAAAGATGACCAAGCCTGGAGAAAGCCTGATCTTCACACCTGATTAAGTAAATGGCCTTTTGGCTCCGAGGTCTGATGTGATATTGCAAAGCCATCTATCAGAGGTGGGACTGGTAATATACAAGTTGACACGCCACAATATACTTTCCATTCTAGATGTTAAGCATCGTAAGTGTACAGCTGTCGGTAACTTGGGAGAATGGGGAAATATGCCACGCAGGAATCTGTGCAAGACCACAGATGTTTTGTTCTACAAGCCAAGTTGGGTTTTGACCAAACCTACTGGGTGATAATACAACGAATACGCGAGTTGGCGTACAGTGCTTCTTACCTCAAATACAAATGGCATTTTTGTGACATCTGTCACAAAGTACTGAAATGGACGATATGGATGTTGATCTGATCAAGGTTAAAAATATGCACGGTTCAGAGCCAACCCAACATTCCACATTCCAGGCCACATGTATCAGTGTTTCTCAGGTGAATCATCAACCAGACAATCCACATCTGTGGACCATCCCTCCACCCTAAAAGCCTGAAACAATGCAATTGGAATAACAAATAACTGGTACAGGTTTAGCAGAGCTGGGCAAAAATGTTGTCCATCCCTGAAAAACTATACCATCGCTGGAAACACCATCCACGCCCTCTGCTTCAGTTACAGGTCTTTAGCCTTAATGATGAGTCTCTACCTCTACCACTGTCCACTCCCCTTGAGGAGAGTTACCTGAAGCCTCAGGTGAAAAGCTGCTAACACAAGTGACCGTGGCAGAGGGTGGGGTGACTGGGGGCAAGAGATCAGGCCACAGGCTGGTCTCCAAAGGACTGAGTGTACCTCCTGCAGATGTGAGCAGGAGTGGTGGGCAGCCATCTCCAGCCAGTAGTAGGGTCTGGTTGATCAGCTGTTGGACGATATCAACTTTCTTTCCCCAGTCAAGCTCTGGAGTACAGGGTAACTGCTGTGGGTGGGAAGGGGAAAGAGGAGGCTGGTCGAGGGCCACAGGAGGGGGTATCTGTGCTTGGTCCTGGATGGGTTTGGGGGAAGGTGCTGCATTGTGTGACGGGGGAGAAGCAGTGTTTTTTGGAGGACTGGAGTCCGTCTCCATGCTGCTATCTAGGTCTTTAGAGGAAGTTTCACATTCCACCATTTCTTCCGTTTTCCTATCGTCTTGGCAGTCTTCCTCTGCATCACTGGACTCCAATGCCTCATAGATTGTGCCAAGTCCAGAAGGAGAGAGAAGAGCTGTGGTCAGAGTCTTATGTTGTTTATTTTGTTGTTCCAGTTCTTGCTGCCACTGCAAGATCTGCTGCCTCTGCTTCAGCTCCTCCTGCTGCTGTTGAAGCAGATCTCTCCTCTCTTTCTCCTCCCCTTCCTGCTCTTCCTCCAAATGCTTCTCTTCCTCATCCCTTCTCTCAGCCTGTCTGCTCTGCTGTTCATGGCGCCGTTCGATCTCCTGGAGTTGCTGTTGATGACGTTCTAGCCGTTGGAGCTGGGCATTGGGCCCCACGCTCGGTGCCCGAGGGGGAAGGTCAACAGGCAAACGAGGGAGGTGGGTTATGTGATCCACACGAGGTCGGAGACGGGGCTTCGGCAACATTGTCAGGTTGATTGTGGGCGTTTCTTGCGGTTGCAAGAAGCAAAGGTTCCTTCCTGCAAACAGGGCAAACGGTCCAAGCAGGAGTTAGAGACAAATTAGAGAGGAAAGTGCAGCAAAGCAACGAAGGAGTGAATGTGTGAAGTAAGAGGAGCATTTAGGGTGATGAAAGGGGTGGAAGCATAAATCTGTTACAGTGAAGGGCTATGCAAGTGGCAGATAAGCAGAGGCAAAAAACAAATAAAAAACACCCTAAAAAAAAAAATCCTAAATTTAATACATTTGCTTAAAAATGCTCAAAACAAGAAATTTTGGTGAAGAGATTTTGTGCGGGTTTTTTTTTTTGCAGTGAACACGGCCATACCCTGTATATGCAGTAACCACCAACTTGTAAAAATAAAAAACACTTCACAAAAACCCTTTTAACAGTGCAGTTAGTTAAACACATGCAAGACTGAACTCTCATCATGCATATTAAAATCAAACAGCAACAGCTTTCGTTGGTGCCCCAACATTGTTTGAATAAAATGCATATGAATTCCATGCATACAGACACGTACACACCCCAAAGCATGCATCAAACAAGCCACCCCAGTGAACGTCCAGTGGTCTGGTAAACATGCAGTTCATACAAGTGAGGTGGTAGAGAAACAAGTGCTTTATGCCAGCAAGTCCATCTTAAGGGTACGTGAACATTCAGGCGAACAGAATCAACATAGTCTCTTCAGGGCAAGTCAGTGTGCATCAGACAGCTTTAAAAAAAAAAAAAGTTCATCCAACTGAATTCAGTTTGGCCGAGTGATCAAAAGCAGTGCACTTCCTCAGTACAGGAGTTGTGGGGGGTGGGCGGGAGGCGAAAAGCAGAAGATTCAAACCACGCAGAAATCAAAGAACTTCAAAAACAATAAATAAATAAAAGTGCAACAGAGAGGGAGAGAAGGACTAAGCACCTTGGTAACGAATGAGATCCAGAAGCCTGGTAGAATCAGATCTCGCTTGATCTCCTTCCTCCTCAGGATGGTGGGAGTCGAGGAGGATAAAAGGGGTTGAATAAACAAAAATAATAATAATGATAAAAAGGGGAGGAACCAAAATGTGGAGTGGGAGATGAGAAGTGGAAGCATACTGGGATTGGAGGGCAAAAACTTCTCTCCGATGGCGGTCGCACAAGCCCAGTAACTCCCCCACCCTTTCATATATGCAGTATTGAGATTGGGTGAGGTAGAGGGATGTTCAGTCAATTCCTGTTAGTAATAATCACATTATAATACTGCAACAGACGATGCCTAGAACCTTTTTTTTTTGTTTTGTTTTTTTTTTAAATTAACCCATTTGGCAAAAATCGCCACCAAATTAAGAGGAATCTTAAGCCTTTCCTCGTCAGCTTTGTAGTTTGTGTTTACGTTTGTAAGCTTTTACAATTTTCAAAATAAAATGTTTAATTTAGAAAAAGGATATTGGCTATAAAAATGTTCTACGTATGAATTATAAAAGAAACAGGAAGAGACAAGTCAATCCATTGCGAGTATTATGGCTGATCATTGGTAAGTCCATGCATTACAACGAACAAAAACTTACGATGATTTTTGCTTTAAATGTGAATGCAATGAAATCATCCTACAACAACTTGAAAAAAATATACTGGAAAGAGAAAAATTGTGTTAAATGTCTACCCTTTATTTAAAGCTAAGACAGTAAGTAATCAAAAACAAAACAATTACCACAAAATTATCAACAACCTAAAGGATAAGGGTTAAAGAACCCCAAGTGCTTAAGAGCAAAGTGCGTAGGACCAACAGGGCATGTGTGTGGGAGACATGAGTACGGTGTAGTCAGAATAAACAAAATACAAAATCATTTAGTTAGCATTTTCAGTAAAAATTGGGATAAATACACACAATCCGTCACAGTACTTTTGCTTCAACGGGGTTTTTTTTGTTGCTCTGAGAACACAACAGTTCATTCATGCCAGATCAAGGCAAGACAATAGTTTAAAAAAAAAAACCAAACCAAAAAAACTGCACGAGAGAAAGTTACCATAAATGTAAATAGTAGTAGCTATTGCACATACAGGAACCTTAAGCCATACACTCATAAATGTAACTGTACTAGTAATATGTTGGAAAGTGGAACCACCAAGCCTTTTCTTTTAAAATTCACACCAGGGCCATGCCCCCCTCCGCCCACCCCAGATTTATTTTTTATTAACACGATAGACCAGGAAATGAAGGATCCTGACAAAGAGGGACACGGAAAGGTGAATTTGCAAAGTGCATTCTATACATTACCTGCCAAGGAGCTATCAGTCTTTTCACATATAGTGGAGTAGTATGGATGCTGAGCATTATGGTCCCAGTCGTCGTCTTGGTTCTCCGATGAGGAAGCATTAGCCAAGTCTCTCTCAGTGGGCACATCAGCCTCCAGTGAGCAAGACTCTGGCATTTCCTCACCAGCCTTCCCACAGAGCATGTACTGCTCCTCCAAGTTGGGCTGGTTCTCCCCCTGCTGGCCAATTTTAAGCAGGTCAACATCTCCAGGAGCACCAGTGGGGGTAAGGGTCAGCTCCTTGATGAGTGATGGATCTTTGGCCTCATCTGGAAGCTGCTCTTCATTCTCCAGGGAGAAAATTCCTGGGCTTTTGGCACAGCTCTCAGTTGTAGATTGGGCATTGGAGTTGGAGGTACAATCGAAGCCATAGGAAGCAGCTGAGGTGGCAGACTGAGGGGTGTCACTACCCCCACATCCTTCCATCTCGACACAGGCCTCCTCACGCTCCTGCAAGGCAGATAAGCTGTGGACAACTTGTGTGCTGCTAAAGCATTCATGACCAGTGGAGATGGGTTCTGTGGTAGGCTCACTGATCTGCATCTCGGCTTCGGTGTCGCTAGCTTCTCTTGTGGCCGAGGACGATGACGGAGCAGACGTTGGTGCAGTTCCTAGACCACCCAACACATCATCTGCAGGCAGAGTCTCTGGTTCTTCATCACCGGGTTCAAGACAAATGCCCAAATCTTGCATAATGTCTGGCAGTGCAGCAGGAGCTGGATTGACCGATACAGGCTGATGTTGCTGGTTCTCCACTCCAGGGCTTATATTGTAGTCATTTAGCTCCTCAGGTGTGCTGCCATCACTGCAACTATGTGCGAGTAATTCTGGTCCACTCAGCGTGCTAGAATGAGACATGTTTTGGGGATTGGTTACCAAGCCTGGTTTGAGGCTGGCGTCCATCTCCGCTACATGCAGCGGTGCATGATGGGGTGAACTTTGGGTGGGTCCTGTAAAAGCTGGGGGATGAGGTGAAGATGGGCCTCCTTCAGCATCTCCCACATCCAGCCAAGCCTGAGCAGGGGCTTGGGTTGGGGTTTCTGAATCTGCTTGCCAGGGGTTAGATGGAGGACTTGAGAGAAGAGATGGGTCTGGTTGCATTGGCTGGACCCAGGGATCAGCAAAAGGATTTGATTGGCTCCACTGGGCTGCAGGAGGAGCAGAAGGAACAATGGGTGGAGCCTGCATGCGGTTCAGATTGTCCAATCTGTAGTCTTCTGCAAAGTCATCTTCATCTGCATTTCCATAACTTTCAAGCCCACTCTCGGTAATTCCTTCACTGGCCATCTCCACATCATCATCTTCATCCTCATTGTCATGGCATTGCCTGTGTAGGTCTTCCGCTCTTTCAGAACCCACTTCCATATCACAGACACGATCATAGTCATCTTCATCATCGTCATCTTCGTTGGCAGGAATGTCAGGGACCTTCTCAAAGTCTGGAGATCCAGCGGAAGCACCTTCGCCATCAGCACCTTTCAGGCTGGCATCACCCAAATCATCTATACTTTCAGTGCCCTCAAGAACACCAGGAGCGCTAAGCTCCGAGGCTCCTTGTTGGCTGCAGCTAACATCCTCAGAATCAAGCTCTGAGGCCAGGCCTCCTGCTCGCCACACTGATCCAGCCAGACCAGCTGAGCCAGGCCGGGACTCTTCCGTAGGCTGCGTACCACTCATGTCGGACACGGACACCTGCTGACTGCCCTCTTTCTCCTCCTCTTCTTCATCATCGTGGATTATTTGCTCTGCCTTCTCAGATACATCAAAGCCCTTAGGAGGCATGGTGGCAGCAACGAGCTCAAACTGTGAAGTGGTTACAGATTCTGGTGGAAACACCTCATGTGCTGTTGGAATCATGACCGCAATATCGTCATCACTTTTGCAAGCTTCCTGTTCCTCTGGGACAGATGTAGGACCAAGTCCAGCAAAAACAGGACCTTCGGCTCCTGGCTGAACACCCAATGGCTGAAGACCTACTACCACAGTGTCCACATTCGAAGGTTCTGGTGCAGACAATTTCACTGCTTCATCCTGTTGAATTACTATAGGAGCAGTGATGTTCTGATCCAGCTGTTCTTCTACCTGTTCTTCTAAAGGAACCGGCACTACTGGAACAGACTCTGTAGAAATAACTTCTACACTAACAGCTGCTGAGGTAGCAGCTACCAGAGTTGCTGAAGGTTCCTCTGTAGGCTCTCTCTTGACGACCAATGGTAAGACAGATTGCGTCGGCTTGGTTGGTTGGTGCTTCAGGGAAACACCCGTCTTGCTTGAAGCAGGACGTGAGGGAGTGTTTCTGGGACTTGGAGGAACCTTCCGGGTTGGTACAGGTCTAGATTCATCAGGCTTTGTTTGAGTCGTCTTAGTGTCTGCAGGTACTCGCTTGGCAGCTGTTGCAGGTTTGGTGGCTTCAGGTTTTGAGGCCTTTGCAGCTGTAAGGCGGGTTGTGGTGGTAGAAGCAACTGGTTTTCTTGCCACTGCACTTGTGGAAGATTTGCCAACATCTAGCAGAATACAGAAACAAGATTTGAACAGGTGACGATACAAAACACAAAGTGTGAAAAGACTGGGAGGCGAGTGCTCATCAGACCCAAAACCAGAATCCCTCCCTTCCCCCTAATGCACCGTTACCATGCAAACGACTCTTACCTTTCTTGACAACTGTAGTTGCAGAAGAAACCTTGGAAGGTTGTGATGATGCAGAGCGGACAGTAGATGGTGCTGAGGCAGCTGTTCTTGAGGCTGCAGGCTTGGCAGTTGTTAGTTTGACTGGAGCTGTGGAAGTTGTAGAACGAGGAACAGGTGCTGTGGCAGGCCTAGAGTAGGGAAGAAAGGGAGAGAAACAGGTTTGCAAAAAAAGATAAAAATAAAAATAATTTAAGTTTCCAACACAAAGCTTTAATTCCAGTAGCTTTCCATAGGGATTGTAACAATGAATTATTTCATAAGGAATAGAACATTCAGTTTGTAACTGTGTGTACACACACACACACACACGTTTGTAAATAGCAGGGAAGTAAATGCTTCAACAAGGGGAAGAAAAAAAAAACCCTAAATCAGACTACTCTCCTGCTGTTTAATGAATCATGCTCAGCTGCTTCCTATTCTCATAGGAAAATAACAAATGCTAACATGGTATTTTTGTTCTGATGTTGGTCCATCTATATTGCTTCCACCCTTCTCCCCACTCTTCGTCAATTTGAATCTTTGTCCAGCCTTCACAAAAACCAAGCAAACCAATCTAAGCCATTTGATGGTCCAAATATTCAAGCATGGATGCCAGCATAAATTAGAGCAGTAAACTGAACTGAATTTGGCACCAAGGTGGTGCGTCCATACTGCTTCACTGTAAAAATATATATTTAACATTTTAGCAGGAGTGTAAAGCATAAAGTAGTGGCCCTGCACACGAAATCATTGAGAATCTCAAGTGTTCATGCCACTAAATCTGCATTTTTATTTGTTTTCATTTTGTTTAACAAATAACAGTTCTTGGAACTGGTCTTTTGGACTCTATTGGATGAAAGAGCTTATGAATTATACACAAATAAAATCATGGCAAAGAAACCAAAGCAAAATAAGCCAAACAGCCAAGTTTGTAGAAATGGGATCAGATATGAAGCTGTAGGACACAAAAGATTTACTGTTCTGTGCTTTTCCTTCATTGCCTTTGTGGAACTTTGTGGCTGCTATCACCACATCAGGGAAAAGAACTTCAGAAGACATGTCAAAAGGAACCCCAGACATCAACAGAAGACAGCAGATCAGCACGCAGTGCTATAAAAAGGCATGGAAAACAGTCATACTTCAGTGGTGACATGGACAAAACAGGCTGCAAGCAATCTCCTTATATCTGCACACAATGCAGGACATGTTTAAATGCCTTGGTCCCACATGCTTGGACTATAAAATCACCCCCACAAATCATTCCACAACAATGGTCAAGTGTTCTAGAATGAAAACAAAATGACCAACTCCATTAGATTCCATTCAATTTCATATAAAAGGACAGACAACAGACTGAAAAGTAATAATTCACTGTATACTCCAAATAAAATTTCCACCAAATTTCCCTTTAACTCAAACTTAGTCAAATCGGCCACAATGTTTGCTTTGCAAATTTTCACTTTAGTTCTCTCATTGGAGCTATGAGGTCAGCATTAACAAGCAAGGCAAACTTATGCCCAGCAATTAACCAGTCAACCTGCATGTTGTTCGGTAACCTGAAACCAACTTGCTGGCTGTGTACTGAGAATCCATTAAGCTTAAGGATAAAACTGTTCTAAATGACAGTCCATCATGCCCTAGACATCACCCAAGCTTTCTTGAAGGACAACCTGTTTTTGACCAATTTCATGACCTACCTTTGACCATAATTCACTCGCGATTTTAATGCGTCTTGACAAGGCTGTAGATCCTATTGCTAATGATCTAGTGTTGCTAAATTCCTTTGACCTCACGCAGTATGTAATCAATTAGACACTGCTCCTGGATGCTATTGGTCGCTTTGATTTGGGTGCAGTGGATTCTCACAAATGTCCAATAGATTTATTTCTGCCGTTTGTTGGCCAGAAATGTTGACCTTTTACAACATGCACATTTGCAGGGGATGTGCTTTGGAGGAGGGGCTGGAGTGCTGTGGAGTGGGAAGGGTCTGATAGTTGTGCTCATTCAATTTTTCAAGCCAAGTTCACCCTCATATCAACTGCACCTTTAAGGCCTTAACTTGACAGCCTAGTTGACATCTTTTACATCAAGACTCAATGTATTATACCATAGCATGTCCAAACAGAGACCCCCGACCAGGGCCGTCTCCTTTTCACATCTGCCTGACAAAATGAAACACAAAAACCTACTACTGTAGTAAAACTCCTTTTACTACAGTCGACCAGCTGGTTAACCATTCACATCATTAGAACATTACAGAAAGCGTGATAAATTTGCTAAACACTTTGGTAATAAAATCTTCATTATAGGAGGTTAACACGAGGCCTGTTTAAGGGACAGATAATAAAATCAGTCACTAAAACAATGAAAACTCAAATCAGGACTTTTCTAAAGAACAGTAAATTAGAGCCTACTTATCTCAGCAACTACAGACCCATTTCTAATACTCCATTCTTGGGAAAGATCACCATGGTCACCAGTAATGAACTGAGACTTGAAAGACTAGAGAATAAACCAAGATCCAAACAATTTTAGGTTAAACGGACACCAGTAACCAGATTCTGGTGCTTCTTGACCACAGTGCTGTGTTTGGCATGGTTCCAACTGGTTCCTGTAATAACTGACCAGTCTTGATCATGGTCACACTCAGCAGGATGGTCACAAGGCATGCACCCTTTCACTTCAAGTTTTGCATTCTCTTATTAGCTGTACTTTTACATTATGTACTATGCAATGTCTGTTCTTTCAACTGTGCTATACAAGTTCATTAGGAAAACTAATATTCCATTGAACCATTCCAGTTAATTGGCAAACGGAATGCTTCAATTAATGTTGAGGGTATTACAGACCTTGGGGAAAAGGGGAAAGAGGAAGGGACATGAAGGTGTAACCCACAAGGACTTCTAATTTGCCAAACCAACCATCTCTTCCTTTGTAGTTTGTAGGTCTGAGAACTGCAGCACAGTTTAGTGTTCAGAGACCGGTGGCTCCTCACATCAACACTATATGCAAGTTGCCACCATATTAAATGCTTTACTTCATATTTTGTCTATATTGTATGCGTGTGGGTGGAGGAGTGTGACTAACCACCACCACCCCAAAGCTGTTCTGTAAACTCCCCAGGACTCTCCTAGCGCAGCTGTGCACAACAACCCAAGATGCAGGTTTTTATTTATTTATTTTTAAAGACTTCTCTCAAAAATGACCATTGACTTTTTAAAATTTATATTCACAGTATTGGAGTTTGTAGGTAAACATCGTTTCGATACATTTATGAGTGAGGGGAAACTGCAACTGGAGGGGAGCTTTGCTGTGTTTCTGTAGAGCCTCCAAAAGCGCAACACTGATGTTCATATCTTAAATATCTTCCGTTGTTCGTGTGCATGCATATCAAGCACTCCACAGCAGCCAAAGCAACATGAGAGAATTCCTATTTCCTTCTCTTTTTTGAGATTTAGAACATTTCCTAAATCGACACGGTGATGCTACACCCATATTCCTTTATTTCACTGCTGGGTTACAAAAAGTGATCATTTGTAAGTGATTACAAATAAAAGGACACTAATATGAAACACACTGTAGTCCAGCTAGCCATTACTGCAACCATTAGCAAAGCCTGAAATGAAAATGGAATTCAATTGAAGCTTCCGGAATGATTCAGCAGGCTTAACAAACGACCTCTGTTCATGCTGCAGACCGCTTGTTAACCTCTCAATACGCAGTTCTGATGATGTGGACTCAAACATCCTAGATACAGGGTTACAGAAAGGCTGTGGAACCAAGCTTCAAGCCTCTGAAAACAAAACGGACCAGTTGAAGAACTATACTCGACCAAGCCCAAAATGTTCAAAAGTTGTTTTCAGGATCCAGTTATGTACAGTGAACATATCCTAAAAACAGTTTCATTTCCCCCCCCCTCCCCCTCCCATCAAATCAAGCAACTGGGGTTGAACTGCTTGGATAAAAACTAAGGACGTGTTAAAAACAGAAGAAAAAAAAAAGAAATTGTAGTTTAATCTTGAAAGATTTGGGTAAACCAACCTGCTAAGACTGTTAGCAACATTTTAAACTTCCTTTTAATTGTGCAAATGGTCCCTAAATATGTAGGAGGTAATTTATTAAATCAAAAAGTTCCAAATACATTTAGAAATCTGTTTATTTTCTCCTTTGCTGAAATCTCACAGTGCAACACAAGACACTCTGGTACACTTATCCAATATGTTTATTTTTTCTCTACAAATTTTTTCTAAAATTCCCTACAGTTCCTTTCGTGTTGTGCAAGTCAAAAAGGATGAAAAAAAATGTCCTGGATGTTCACACAGAGCCCAACTATTCCTCCAGCACACAGCAATTCTTTCATCTTCACAGCAGCAGGTTCCATCCAGGTCCTTGCAGGAGGTCTGGAAATCAGTTCACTTGACCTGACTGCCATGCAAAATAAACATCTCTGCTGCACAGATTACGCAAGCAGAAAAAGACGTGAGGAGCAGAGCATCACCAAACCCCACACCCAAAAGGACCGGAAGCACAAAAGCTATAAACCAGGTTTTAAACCCCAGGCTGAAGAGCCCAAGAACTGAGAGGACCTTTATTTTATTTATGGGTTGTTGGTTTTTTTTAGAAGAAAGGAGGCCTCAGTTCAGATGCAGCCCAAATCTCTGCAAAGGTGGATAATCTTCATTGCCCATCTCTTACTTTATGCAGTCTGTAAGACATGGGAAATATAGGAGACTAGGATCTGAGACACACTGATGCAATTCTCAAAATCTCAAAGCACTACACACAAGAATCTCCAACCTCAAGGTGTTGGAGTGCAAGACGTGTGGATTAGAATTCATTTGGCATTAATTGCATTAGGAAACAAACCTCAGCATCATTATGCAGCCAGTATGAGCCATGATTCATTTATTCTTTGAAACCGAGGAGGAAAACAGGGTGAAGATGGCAGGACCAAAGACAGGATCACGATAAATACTGATATCCAGGCAACTGACGAGGTTTTCCTAGTTAATACCACTGCAGTCCAATCAAACATCCATTTTGACGCATTCAGAATTAACCTGTGGTTCTACAACAAAGGTGAAGCTCAGCTTCAGGACCATCCATTGTTACATTGTTTTTTTTTTTGTTTGTTTTTTTTTTTTAAATCAACAAGAACTTTCCCTTTACAAACAAACAAACCCTGGTTACTAGACACTGCAACAAGACTCACTTTCTACAGGAATGCGTGTACTCAGAAAGGCAGGATTAACCAAATTAAAATTAAACACCCCCTGAGGTTCTAAAGAGAGCTTGTTGACCATCTTTACATGTATTTAGGGGTTCCTTCCTGGATGAGTTTTAATCTTATACATGGTACAAAAACTGGTGCAATGTGGAGGAAAGGTGATTAACTTGGAGTGTGTGTGTGCGCACATGTTGGGGGGGGGGGGTCCCTTCCTACCACAACAGGCAGGCATGCAACTGTATGTGCACACGCCTGACTGGATCACTCAATTCTTACCCCTCACCTCCCTCTTCTGCCCTCTCCATCTCTCTCCTAATCCATCAGCCCCTCACCCCTGCCACCCCACCCATTTTCTCCCCAAGCCCCACCCCAATCTTCCCTCATCTGTCCACCTCCACAGTAGCCCAACCCCCCCACCCCTGAACACGTCTTGCGGGCTCTGCATGTGCTTAAACACGGACACGCTTGTAATAGCAGCCCCAGAGGGATAAACAGAAACTGTGCTGAAAGGCCTACTGTGAACCAAAGACTACAGATTCCAAATCTACACAACACTCCACACGAGAGTCGCAAACCAAAGTAAGCGCAACTCTACTGCCAACTCTTGCCATATTTGGGAAACCTCACCATTCAGAAACAACTGGAGCCCACGTCTCCACGACTGCCTTTTATTTAGATGCTTGCGACCGATTTATAGTTTGTGGAAGACCTGCACTGTAGCTGTAAACACAAGCTAGTTGATGTCCATGTGTAAAAGGGCTGAATCCAGCCCAGTTTCAGCCTCTCCGTCAACACGTGCTCTAGAAATGCTCGATAGAACAGCTAGTTGTGTAGAACCCCATGTAAATGAACTAAAGGTTTTTTGAGTTGCGTTTGGTTCTGAGAGTCTATAGAAGCGATTATTTTGAGGATTCTTTTTTTTTTTTTATCCGATAAAGCATTGCATTAGCGATGAAGTTACCAGCTGCTACAAGGACAAATCACCATTTCATGCAAATGAAAGAAAGTGCTGAACATACAGATAAGAGGAGATGGATTAAAGGAAGAGAATAAGAAATCTTGGGTGCAGATGCAGACCGGGCACACGAACCAACGGCCGAATGAGAACGGTACAAAAGGAGGTCATTTCACTACCAAAGCATGCAGCAGTGTTGGTGTGGAGTGCAGGTTTGCCCTACAATGCACTCCCAATACCACACCCTCCCCCAACTGCCCACTGGATTTGCTGCTGACTCATTCAGTCAAAATGGTTAAAATAGAGACCTTCATTTTTTTCCAGTTTATGACAAAAAAAAAAAAAAACACAAGTGCAGACCGTGGTTCAAACACTAGTAAATACTTGACGTTTAGTCACATTTCAGTTTCTAAAGTGGCGGTGCAAATCGCAGGCCTGACTGCTGCAGCCTGACTGCTTTCGATACATCTGGTGTACTTCCCATCAGTGTTACCATTGCACTCAAATGTCAGTGAGCAGAGGTCACATCAGTGTGAAGGCTAGAGCACTCAAACCATGGATCACTGCCTCCTATTCAAATAAGGCTCCGTCCAATAACAGTTAACTGATCGGCCCCCTTACCTGGCTGTCTTGGGAATGGGAGGGGCCTTGGAAACCGTGGAACTGCTGGGTTTCGCAGGAGGTGCAGTTGCTGGCCTTGCTCCTGCAGAAGACATGGATAGAGATGCGAGCAAAGAACAAAACGATGATGTTTAAATGGAGAAATGCAAATAAGTTTACTAGCCAATAATGGCCACAATGCAACTTGTGAAAGACCAAAAATACAAGCACCATCTCGCCCAGTAACTCCGGTAGATCCCGTCAAAATAAGGAGCTCGCAGTGCTAACCAGGCAGCTCTCCCAACTGCTGATGTGTGGGACACACGAGTCAAAACTAACTGCTCCGATTAAACAATGAAACAGCAAAACGAGGTGTACGGACGCCTACCTGTGGTCTTGGGTTTGGTGGCACTGGTAGCTGCAGCGACGGGCTTTTTGCTCAGCGTGGAAGACGCGGCCGTCGCCGGTCTCTGCCCACCGTATGTGGAAGCGCCTGCCGGCCTGGTGGTCCCGACAGGCTTCCGTTCAGGTGCTTTCACCTGACTCTTCTGGGCTCCAGCTGCTGCAGAGGGAGGCCCCCTTCTGACTGGGCCAGCTACCCCAGCAGGGGGTGCTTTCTTCAGCGCCGGCTGTGCCGTCACGGGTCTCCTGGCCGCACCGTTTGCGGCGGTCTTCGTGAGACTGCTTGCCGCTCGGTTCTGGGCAGCCCCAGGACGAGAAGCTGCTCCCGTTGTTGCTTTGGCTCGTGTTGGACCAGATCTGGTCTTCACTGGGGCTTTGGTCTTGCTTTTTGGGTCTGGCATCTGACCATTGGCCTCCTTGTCAGGAGGTGGCGCTGTCGAGCCAGCCGCTTCAATTATGCTTTCGGGCTCCTCAGTCTGTGGAGGTGACGAACTCTGATCTTGAGGCTGTTCCTCACTTGCAGATGCCTCGACTTCAGGCTGTGCCTCCTTGGCTTCTGTTGGCTCTGCCGGCGTCGTGGCAACCCCATCAGGTTTCATCTCCACCTTTTCCTGGCAAGTTTTTTTTTGGTTTTTATTTTTAAACTAGTATATGCTTGCTGGATTGAATGTCCTAAACACCAAACCCAGGATCAGCCGGGAATTTTCCCTAGAAAAGGAAAGAAAGAAATACAACCTTGGTATCCTCATAAAAGTACCAAAATGTTACTTTCGAAAAACATCTTAAGAAAAACACTTGAAATAAGGGCAAGAAAAAGGAAAGCAGTATTTGGTACAAGAACTACTCCAGGGATTGGTGTCTGAACTCAAATGCACAACAGGTAAGAGCAGGACCGATTTACGAAAACATCAAGGTCAAACAAATCAAGGACGGAAAGAATACAGTAGTTCTCAAAGCTAAGCCAAGAACCTAATATTCCCACATTTAAAATAAAAATAAAATTTTTTTTTTTTTAAATGAATAAATAAAAGATGCAAAAGTGTGAGAACATCTGTAACCATGATACTGGCATTCTAAGTTTTGACGCCATCCTCTCGATGATGTCGATCTAGTTAACATTTCCACCGCGTGCTCCGCGACCAGTCACTGAAACGTGCTAATCGGTCAGATTCAGTCGGCACAATAATGCTAGAAATGTGTCGCCACTGTTGATGTGAACCAGAACTTATTTTACTGTTACGCTTTTGAGGTCCGACAGTAACCGAAAAGCGCAAATTAACGGCTTTGGATTTGAAGACTCCTAACAGGACGAAAGCAGAAGAAAGAACCTGAGAACCTAAGAGGCAGGCAGCGCACTCACTCTGGAGTCACCCACCCCCGATCCTGTCAGAGATCTGTTCTCCATCAACATCCACACAGATGGCCTGGGCAGCAGAGCTATTGTGTAGGCTCAAAAACCGGCTTGGCCGGCAAGTGAGAGCCTGAATAACGTGTGTGTGTGTGTGTGTGTGTGTGTGTGTAATACAAGAATGAAGGAAGCAGAGTCTGTAAGAAAAGGAGACGACATTAAACAGGGAGGAAAAGTAGTACTGCAATGATTATACAGGCAGAAAGAGAGAGAGAGAGCGCGCGAGAGAGAGCGAGCGCAAGCGCGCGCAAGCGAGTGTCATTACTTTCTCTGGCAACCTACATGCCAAGATGATGAAGGATGAGGTCATCATTCTACACAGCACTGATTACAGTCATCCAGAAGTCATGCTGCTGCGTCTCCATGGTGACCCGCATGTAGTGAGGGGCCATTCAAGAAGAAATCACCCTGAAAGATGACTTCATTCCCTCACTTAAATAAACAACCTGCTCCGATCTCAAAAGAACACAAAGACACTGTGGTAATGCTATTTTTAATTAACCTTCATACCAGTGTTTCTGGTTCAAGAATGAATTTTAAATTAGCTGAGGCGAATAACAAGCCCTTCTGGTTAAATATACTAATATTTTCCCATATTAAACTCCCAACTGGGAATAACCAATCATAGTCATTGCTTCCTAGAAATCTGCAACACTGCCTGGTTAAGACCAGGATGGTGTTCCAGAACACCTATTTTAACACCTTTTATTTTATCCCAGTCTGTTTTAATAAACCCAGTTATTTTGAGGGACAAGTTTGAACCTGCTCTGATGAGTCTGGAGCCCCACCTCAGAGGAAGTGGGAGATGGACAGGCCACCTCTCACCCCTCCAATACCCAAAACTCCACCCAGGTGTCCCTTGAGCTGTAATGTATATACACACACTGGGAGGGCAGTCGAAAACATTTACACATGAAAATGAGGATGCAGATGCACTCGAACACACACACACACACACACACACACACACACAAGAGAGAGAGAGAGGAAGGGCGTCTGACAGGCTGGAAGCACTCCAGGCTGCTCCCTCACTCGACATTATCTCAGACTGCTGTCTAGACCAAAGAACATCAACACTCTCCTCCCTGCCTCCCTCCCTGATCACCATTCAGCAGCAGTAGCTGCACACTCCGCACCCGCTGGCCACGGGGCCTCTCTGGCACCTGTTCTCCAACGCATCTCCCCTCGGTTCAAGCGGCTCACGTTCTGCTGTCCTGAAGTACTACGGAGGGTGGGGCCTTCACGTGATGCTGGGCTGACGTGCCGCCGCCACGTGGTCACGGGCCGGTCTGTGAGGGGCGAGCACACCGAGGTCGCAAGCCATCCACCGCAGACGCTGGGCATCATGGGAAGGGTGGGGTCCATGTAGTTGGACCACAGTATCGATGCGCACTTCGGAGGTTTCCAGGATCAGTGTCATTTGAGATGTCGGAGTTGAGTGTCGGAGTTGAGCGGTGACGAACTCGACGGTGGCTGACAGGTTTGGCACAAACGCGCTCAAATACGCACCAACATATTACTACACACGTCCCTTAGAGGCAGATACAAGGACACCACGTATCAGGTGACGGTACCATTAATAATATAATAAGTAGTGTTAGTAGCATTGGGGTGTATGAGAGATGTGGTTTTTTCTGACTGCGTGCAAGAGTAAAATGCATAATGGAGTTTTTAAATTGTTTGTACAAGCGAATCGTTCACATTCTAGCGCTGGGTCTTCAACCGTTACAACTCAACAGTTGTCAGCACATCCAAGAAAGTGTGTGTGTGTGTGTGTGTGTGTGTGTTCCTGTGCAGCTGTAAGTTGGCCACATCCTGCATTCTTCACATCAGAGCCAGCACTATGACCCAATCCATCTTTCCCCGTCCTCCATTTTAAGTAAGAGGCAGGGAGGGGATCCAGCACTGCACCAGAGGCTATACAGACCAGCCCTCAGCCAAAGAGCAGAGCAAACCACCAGAGCAGGGAAACCAACCAGTACAGTCAGTTTTTCCAGGATCACACTAGAAAGGCACCATTACAAATGAGCTTCAACGTGAAGCAACAAATTAAGGATCCCTGCTGCAAATGGGTTTGAAAAGGGAAGAAAGTGAATGGAATCTGCTGGTGAAAGAGTTATATCTCTTCTCCTTCATATATTCCATATCCCCCCCCCCACCCCCCAAAAAGACCCAGCCAAACAGCCATTCGCTAGCAGTCGCCACAGTGATGAGTGCTGGCTCGGTGCCTGTGCATGCGAGGTCTCTTATTGGGCGCATGAGAAACGTTGGCACGGCAACGTGGGAAGAGGCCGTGGTCTGGCATTTCGGGTCCAGTGTGCGTGGCTCTTCAGTAACGCTGAACTTCCACATCTCCTGCCCTGTGGGAGACCAGGCAAAGCAGGGCAGAACAAGCACTTCATGTCTGTCCAACAAATGCACATCATTTTAGTAACACAATGCAAGGGTTTCAGAAGCTTGTTTTAACTGAGGATCATTAAGTGTCACGTGTATGGCATTAGACTCATCAGGGAACAGTTCTAGGACCAGTTCTCAACTCCAACATTGTGTTGATAAAGCAGGGCATTCCAAGCAAGTGCAGAAGTGGAATCAGATTCATGTGTGGAATACTATGTACTACAGTACAGTGGGTAGAGTACATGATGCAGATTGAATGCACCATTGATGGAACA
The DNA here is from genome assembly GCA_028565775.1 of Sternarchorhynchus goeldii. Taxonomy (NCBI): domain Eukaryota; kingdom Metazoa; phylum Chordata; class Actinopteri; order Gymnotiformes; family Apteronotidae; genus Sternarchorhynchus; species Sternarchorhynchus goeldii. Next base: position 5,674,868 of record JAOXYF010000014.1, read on the forward strand.
TGCAAGTCTCTAGCCTTGGGCAGTACCATTAATCACCATGTTTCTGAGCACACACCCAGGTGATAATGGTCATGGTGGTGATGGGGGACTGAAGTAACCCAGGCAGGAAAGTACACTTCAGCAAGACGGCTTTGCCCAACCCGTCGTCCCCTGGGTGGGAAGGCTACTACGTGAGATGCAGAAGACCTGGAAGGGCTCACTTCTTACACAGACAGGATATTGGACATGTGTGAGCTTTTTAGCAAGAACTGAAACTAAAGGTCGGTAAAAACAAACCAAAAACAACCAAAAAAAACCAAAACAAAACAAAGGCATTTGTTCGTGTTTACTTTGCACAGACAGTATTCAGCAGGGAGTTCATGAGTCTTCAGTTTCAGCCTGATGATACAATAAAGGCCTATTGATGCTCAATTTAGGCACATTTTGCCTACACTGCAAAGCCAAAACATCTCTGCACTGAAACAGTTGGCATAATGCAGAAATGAGACTCAGAACATTACTGGCTACTTTCTGAAGACCCATTTTTGTTTACCTGGATTAAACAGCAATATCAACATGAACTGGAGTCATGTGGTACAACTGGAAGCGGTGGGGGGTGGGAGTGTAGCAGACGTGTAAAGATGGAGGCACAGCTTAACAGCAGAGTGACATGTGCATGCATGGGTGGTGTTAATCCGTTCGGATGGGGGACGCGTGTCTAGCACCGCCTGGGGTGTGAACGGGGTGCAACAACCCTGTAGAGTTCAATACAGGGTGGGTTTGAGTACGTGTGTGTGTGTGTGTGTTTTGTAGGAATTACAAGAGAAGCAGGTTCTATTGTGCGCGTTGTGCCAAGCTAGTGGGGGCAGGGCACATTCAGGGCAGGGGCATCTGGTGAGCTGCCCCAACGAGGAAGGTGGGGGTTGGGGGTATCATGTGACAGCCACACCTGCCACACCCCTTTTTCCATATACTCAGAAAGCAAGGCAACACTGTAGACTAGGCAGCGCCAAGATCGATTACACAATGACGGTGTGGCAGAGTGGTGGTGCAGATGGTGACCGATGGCATGATGAGTGACTGGGCACAGTGTGGCCTGAATACGGCACACAGCAGGGCTTCCTAATGGACAGAGAGCCTGTACAAACGGATAAGAAAGGTAGAGCCTGCCCGCATGCCAAACGCGTGTGTGTATGTGTGTGTGTGAACATGGGCTGATAACCTGCCAACACTCTGCTGACCACTAACAATGCAGAGATCACATTCATTTTAAAGCCAAATATCACAGCTGGAAAGACATCATTCTCTCATCACACACACTGACCATCAGCACAACGGGACGTTTACATTTCACTTCAAGGGATTCAGCTGCAAAAGTACTTAAATGAATTTGAACCAAATCTGGTTTTATACGGTTTGAGCAATAACCTCCCACTTCAGAAGATCAAAAATGGGGAAAAAAAAATCACCCATGTGAAGGTCCTTATTCTTACCGAGTACATTAGTTAGTTTACATAAATGATCAAGAGGAACCAAGTTTCCCCTCTATGAAATCACTACACTGCATTCAACCATTTACTAGAAGGAAGAGTGAGTGATGAGATTAATGTTTAAGCAAATGCAAGACCATTATTTGAAATGGCTCCTTATAATAGCTTGCAAAACCAGAATGGGAAGCAATTTGCAACCGGTGGTGTGAAAGGAGCAGTCCCACGATCTCACTCCCATGTAGGAGTTTTAGGCAAAGGAGTGTGCATTTGAACAGTGAATAAATACTTTCACACCATTAGCTCACTGATCCAGGACCTGTGAGCCAAAACACAAAACCACAACGGCAAACTAGCATTTGTTTAATAAAAATAAAATAAATAAAATAAAATACTAACACAAACACACACACACACACACACACACTTCTGAGACTGTGGAAACCATTAAAGCGTCAACTCAGAATGATGAAATCATTAGCTCACCATATGCAACCGACAGCTGCCACCAAATAACATATTACTCCTGTCTGGACTGCTCCTTAAGAGCTGAGCTGATGCACAATCAGTCCGCACCTTAATCTTTTAACCTTAGTGCCAAACATTACAACACAAATCTGATCCAGAAACAGCACTTAACTCGAAGGCTTCCTAAAGACATTGCAGCTGAAACCATACAACTGGTGTCAAAGGACTAAAGGTGGTGCCCAAAATAACCAGATGCAGCTGTGTTTTTCTAGTCCTCTGGCCAAAGTTTAGCCACCCAGCAAGACATTCAAGAAAACGGGCACCAGAGATCAAGAGAAACGCGACATGGATCCAAAGGGGTCCTACCGAACAATTCAGTCAAACTGTATTTAAGAATTTTCTGCCAGGACTCAGGTAAAGTAGAACCTGTGTCAGAAAAGTCAGTCTGTTCAACTTATTGTGTGGAATTTTTAAAAGCAGATGCGAAGGAAGGAAACACCCTGGTACATACTGTGCAAAATAAGTCAAACACCAACTGTGACATACCAGCGTGCATTCTCAAGTGGATCGTAGCAGTTGTCACTTAAATCCTTCCTTCTGTAAACATGATATTGTGCAAATGAGCCTGCACACGTAAATGGGATCAGAAGCATGTCAGCTGTCGTGGAACAAATTATTTAGATGCGCACCTTGTACTTCTTTCCCATTTTCCCAGTATTATTTCGAAAATACCGTTAGTCTTGAGTTACGCTTTCGTCTGAGCCCCCCCCCCCCCTGTCCAAAGATCGGGACAACCGCCATCCAAAGCAGACGACTGTCATGAACTTACAACCTCTACGCTGCGCTCGTGGGCTGCAGAATGTAAACACACCGTGCGATTTGGATCTAGTGAGAGGGAAAGACGCTAATCTGTAGACCCGCGGGCGCTGTGGGCGTAGTAAAACATCTGCCCTCAGCTCGATTAGACCGATTAGCTTTGTTCAGGAGAAAATTTACAAGCGAACGTTTATTAAACGAAGGGGGCGGCCAAGCAGAATGATAATTCGCCCAGCTCTCCCCTGAGCGCGCTGGCTTCTTCCATTTGTCGAGCTGTTACCAACGTGGTGTTTATACCGTTTCCATGATGTACGCCGATTACTGAAAAAACCCCGACCAGTAAGCTATTAAACGTTACCGAAGAAAATGTAAACGTGGAACTGGAATTATACAAAACACATGTTGACGGACCGAAACGCAGTCTAAATTCACTGCGCCACTCAGCATGTTTGTACATTACAAAAGACTGTATACTTTTTTTAACGCCTGCGAAATCAATGAGAATTTCCTTCTACGTTAGCGTTTTACACAATGGCTGAGAAGCACGCTTAAACAGGGCAAGGCATTACAATTGGTGTACTTTCTGTTGCACTAATAGTCCTTTTGAATCTCCACCAAAAACAGGCTGTGTATTAAGGTAAAAATGGTTGCTGAGACTAACGTGCTTTGTGGTTGCTTTCAGACTAACGTTATTCGAGGACTTCGTTTCACGAAGAGCGACGTTTGCGCGTACAACGAACAGCCCAGCCCTTTCATTCCCACCACACAAAAGCAAATCGACGGGAAAAAAAACACACACACACATCAAGCAAATATATATCTATATTAACACATCAAACAAATCCCCTATAATTAGCAACCTGTATTGATCAAGGCACAAACGCGTGGAGTAGTGGGACCTGCAATAAATCTCCGCAGCAATGTACAGGCACCTCTAAATAGTTTTACTGTAGAAAGCAAAGCAGAAACATTTTTTTTAATGCGCAACTCCTTCTTACCGTCAATTAAATTATAGTGCAGTGTATCTTGTTACAACTCCTTTAGGTGTCTGTTCAGCCGAGACGTACACCCAGCTCCAACGGTCCCGAATCGGCGACTTGAGCGAGAAAGCAAACAACGGGTTTTATATCAATTTTGGACCTTCAAGGCCCCCCTCAAACGTCAATAGAGCGCAAAGGAAACCGCGAAAATTCTAAAAGCGTCTGCTAATGTTTCAGGCCGGCAGCGTCCTGAACTATGCTCTGATTCTTATACGAGAGAGAGGTGTAGGCAATGTGCGTACCACTCTTAGTAAAAAAAAACAAAAAACAAATAACAGATTAAAGGAAAAACATTTCTGTTCCCAAAGCTAAAACGAAGGGATGGACCGAGATTTGTCCAAAAACGGCGATGTCACGTTTTATAACCTACCGCCCCTCCCCAGATCACGTTTGCCTATTCAAAAAGACGTGGCTATCCGCTCCACCCACGGTCTCCGTGGTTCACCTTCGCCAAAGTTTAGAGCTGTTCAGTGTTTACATTTCGCTAGTTAGTTAATATTTAAACTTATTCGTCTAGTCGCACTTATAGCTACATGTTTGTTTTGAATGTTATGATTAGACTCATGCAAATATAAATACATTTTGCCACATCTGGTAAGTAAAAGGTCTTATCTTTGTCAATAGCACAAGCTCTGCCTGATTAAATGAGCTTAAACAAGACCAGTCGGTAATCAAGAGCCTGAACTGATGAGAACAACCGTCTTTTGTTAGTTTTGCCGCAGCTGCAATCTCTGAAAAAAAGGAGCAAGAAGAAAAGATAGAGAGTGAACGAAGACAATGGCTGACAAACCTTTGTTGAAAGCCGAATACTGAAAGGCAGTAATCAAGAATGGGATGGCCAGAGGAATAAAACAGGCATTTAGGGGAAGAAAACAAAACCTCCAAACAAACTGCAAGTCATGACAGACCAACACAGGGGTGAAAAGAGGTAATCTGTTGTGTAGAGCAGGCACATAGCACGCATCTTTTGTGTTTGCATGAAGCAGAGTAAAAAAGGAGTTTGACGCGTGTGTATTCTCACCCCCACCTAGAAAGAAAGCCAAGTGACTCAGGCTTTCTGTGTGTACGCAGTTAGTAGCCATCTTATCTGAGCGCGTGTCCGTATCTTTGAATACAGTGTAGATAAGACTCATTGTTTCAAGTATATTGCTACAAACTACACATTTGAATAATCCTTAACACACAAGTATATTACACATACCATCCTGTCATTGTGTTGTGAATGTGCTCAGAAGAATCTGCCAAGTCATTCTCCTGATATAAAACGCAGTGATTATACAAGACAGTATCTGAGAGATTCACAGTTACTGAGGGAATTAGATACTTCAGGAAGCATGTAACGTTTACATTTATACGGTACAGAGTGTAATGTCCAGTCTAACTGGGAAGTGACAAAACATTTTTAAAACCCAGTTTAGGTTCTAGAATCCCACATTATTTTTGTCAAAGAGCGAGATGCGTCTAGGTTGGACCTCAAGGGCAGTAGCTGCGGTAAAATAGAAAACCTGCAGCGTGGAAGGTATCGTTATGGTCAGCGAGTGATGCCTAACCAGCTGCTTCCTGTGTACGAAACTCTGTGTTTGAGCAGTAGGGTGGGGTTCAGACCACACTGCTGACACAACAAATAGCTTACTTGAGATCAGTGCTTTTAAAAGACCTATGAGCTATGCACCTGTCTAGAGAACCAATTTAGTAAGTTTTTTTCCTGTTATGTCTGTGCACTGAACTTAAGTCTGCAGAAATTCCAGCCAAGAATTTTTTTTTTTTCCTGGACCTGATACTCTACATCCGCTCATACTCTAGAACGTCTTGAAGTCTGAGATTTTCTTTAATTTGCTTGCTGTCTTTAACATGACAAATAAAACAATCCTTGACGTAGGACCAGATTTTTTTTAATCCTGTGTTATTTCTCCATCTAGTGGTGTGTTGAAGTACTACCACGTGAACAAGTAAAATGGTAATTTGTATTGCACTGTATAATTCAACCTTTGTTAGATGTTACTTTCTCTGTTCGGTTACATAATTTCTCTGCCCCCAATGAGTTGTACTTCAAAAATATCCCTCAACTTTGTAAGTCGTTCTATTTTCAGCGCATGGCAGTATACTTTTTAAAAATCCAGTACTTTTCATGTCCTTCTCTGTAATAATAAGCAAAACAATCCTGGATGTCCTATTGCATCTGCTTGTTCCTGCCCAGCAGAAATAATGTCCCACTTTCTGAATGACCTTTTTCAACTAATTATTCGTTTCTTACCTACATGTTAAAAGACTTCACACTTTCTACAAAAATCCTTGGATTTCTTAAAAAAAAAAAACGCTACCTGCCAACTCTATTTTCCAGTAGACATTAAAAGTTTATACACAGTCACTCGTAATCAAAATGGTTTGAGAGCTTTAAAACATTGTCTTGATGCAAGACCTGAGAAAAATCCCTCCCATAGATATTCTCTTAAGAATCTCAGACTTTGTATTACCTGACCTGCTTCACCTTACACTCCAGGGACTACTCACAAATAAGAGTAGTTGTCATGGTGACAGAAATGGAGATATCCTATTCTAACCTCTGATTGGTTGAGAACCATTTTATTAACAACATACAGCACCTGTATCTTTTATATTTCTGAGATACATTGACGACGCTTTTGGTTTTGCTCCATTTGAAGAGGTCCAACTTTTTATTGTTCCCTTCCACCAAGTTCAGGAATATACAAGGGGTATATCACACACTGGGGGGGTTCAGTCAAGTTTGAATTTTTTTTAACTACTATAATCTATTATAAACCTGTGGACTCTTCACATTCCAAGGTCTGCAAAAACTTTATCCCTTACTCACAGCCACTAAGATTTAAGAGCATTTGCAGTGAGAATGAAAACGTCCTCCAGAAAACTATCGAAATGTCACACATTTCAAATATGTGAATATTTTCATAACTGTGGGTTTCCTAAGGAACCCATAAACACTGCCTTTGCTCATGTTTCACCTGTTCAGAGAGTGAATGCACTGACCTACAAACAATCTACTGTGAAGACAAGAAGAATTCCTTTGGTGCTGGACTTATCCTACAAATACATTGACTAATATTATACTAAAACACTTCAGAATCATCCAGGATGATGCACAGACTACATTTCTTTTTAAGGATCCTCCACTAAACTCCTACAGATGAGGCAAATACATCAAAGGCAATGCTCATACCTAGTGAGATAAATGACCATTCAAATAACCACTGTGGTACTGTAGCCTGCAACCACTCTATATGCAATACAAGTACATTTAACACAGCCACTAAAATAACTCACAAAAGAATCTATTGTAATCCAACATTCCTCCTCATGCATCAATGCAGGAGTTGTCTACCGCATTACATGCAAGAGATGTAATCAGCTTTACACTGGAGAAACCAGAAGACATGCTAATCAGTTTGTTGAACACCTTTGGACCATAAGAATTAATGATTTATCCTTTCCAGTTGGCATTGCATTAATGACATATGTTTTAATTAATTCATATGCCAGTTGTTGCTATGGCAGCAATGAAAATCGAAAACTAATGAATGTTATGATCTAAAGTTTTTTCTAATACAAACCTGTTCCTCCTACGAATTCAGAAGCACTTTTCTTACACAACTGATGGACGTCTGTCTGAAATATCTAGTTTCTTTGCAAATCTTGGGTACTTTAATACACATATACACATACGCACACATTCATGTGGAAAAAACTGGGACACCCCATTAAATATTTAGTTCTTTATTGAGAAATATGGACATATTGATATTTCATCTTTCAAGCAATATCTGTAGATAAAAGGGTGGCAAAAATAAAAGAATTGTTTTACTTAACAAAAAAAAGGCCAATTTTTACTGAAGAAAAAGTTAGGACACCCTGTGCCGTCATAGTTGGTATTTTACCCTTTGGCTGAAATAGACATTTACTATAACCATATTCCTCTCTATAACCATTTACTATAACCATCTTCCTCTCTATAACCATTTACTATAACCATCTTCCTCTCTATAACC
>JAOXYF010000014.1:5682779-5713642 GCA_028565775.1 Sternarchorhynchus goeldii
ATTTACTATAACCATCTTCCTCTCTATAACCATTTACTATAACCATCTTCCTCTCTATAACCATTTACTATAACCATCTTCCTCTCTATAACCAAACATCTCTGATATCCACAGGAAGAATTCCTTATTATACTTAAGCACTGCTTCTTATTGCACCTCTGGTTAGATGCTGAACTGCATTTTGTTGCCTTGTACATGTGTAATGACAATAAAGTTGAATCTAAAAAAGAAAGTTTTCCCACTCCTCCATGTAGAATCCTTTTAAATCACAGCCCAGCATATCAGTAGGATTAAGATCAGGGCTTTGACTTGGTCATTCCAGAACTCTCCATTCCTTTCTCTTGAGCCAATCCATGGTGGATTTACCGGAATGCTTTGGGTCATTGTCATATTGCATAATCCACTTCATTTTCAACTTTTGGACAGATGGCCCTTGTTGACAGATGTTTGGTTTGCACCAAACATGTCTTCTGTTACTGTGCCCAAATAATTCAACTTTGGATTCATCTGTCCAAAGCACATTGCTCCAGAGGTCCTGGTCTTTGCCTAAGTGTTCTTTGGCAAAGCTTAGTCTTGCCCTGATGTTTTTAATGTGGACAGCAAGAGTTTCCTCTTTGCACACCTTCCATGAAACTCGAACTTGTGCGGTCTCTTTCTGATGGCGGATGCATGCACTTTCACATCAACTGTGGCAAAAGCTACCTGTAGGTCTCATGATGAAATTTTACAATTACTGGAGACTTTTTTACAGTCTGCTCTTGAGCTGAACTTGCTAGGACGCCCTGACTCAACTTGCAAATTATTTTTCAGACAGTGGAACGTTTTTGAGATCTTTTTAATTACCTTCCTAGACTCGTGTGTATCTACAACCTTCTTTCTGAAGGCCTCAGAGACTCTTGAGCTATCACCATGGTGATACCACCCACTTCAACAATCAAGAACATACAAAACTAATGTCTGAGGTTTAAATAAGACAACCTCCTTCAAAATATTCTCCAACCATGGTCTAATCATTTGCAGCTGATGTGGTGCACCAGTTTATTTTATGCATTTTAAGTTGTAATAAATGTGGGGTGTCCTAAGTTTTTCCTCACAAGAAAATTGCATTTCTAATGACATATTACATACACATTATTTACAAAAGACAGTTATTCAGTTTTATTTGCTTGATTATATTACCTCCATCTCTCAATAGTGTTAAAATAAATAGCAAATGTCCACGTTTAAATAAGTTAAAAAAAAAGACGTTTTCATGGGGTATCCTAACTTTTTCATATGACTGTATATAAATATTTGCTTCTCCACTGAAATGAGTAAAATATTATATATATATATATACACAGTATATATTAAGGACTAGAGAATGTCTGTACTGAATGTGTACCACTATAAATAATGCACAACAAGTGCAAAACTATGGAAAAACAGTTAATAAGAAAAGAAAAAAAACCAAAACACAATCCGTCGCTTTTAAAGTGTCCAAAATATTGCATTTTCCAGTACACCTGAACACACTGGATGCTTGTACAAAGTAGCCCACTCACAACATACAAAGGATAAGGCTAGGATAAGGCTAGGATAAGACTAGGATAAGGCTAGGATAAGACTAGGATAAGACTAGGATAAGGCTAGGATAAGACTAGGATAAGACTAGGATAAGGCTAGGATAAGGCTAGGCCTTGGTCACAAAACCATAACAAAATAACCCCAGTTTGCAGAAAGAGTACTCCATTGTACATGAAGAACATTTCAAAGTTCAAGTGTTAAACATTTCACCACACATTGATCATGCATGCTAAGAAGTTCCACTCAAATACAAGTCTGACTAGGTTTGGGTAAGTTGAGGAGTGTGCTTTAATTTTAGCATTTGAACACTGACCCGAGTTGAGTTTTCTCTCACATCATAGAGAGGGTTTATTTTCAAAAGGGAGGGGTGCATCAGCATTAAAATGAAATTCTGAGCTCCCACAAAAACTTGAAGAATCAGCACAAGACAATTACTGTACCCTGTTTATAATTTGTGCGTTTCAAATTCAGTACATATATACATTAAAAAAATTACAAAACAGAGACAATAATATGTTAAAATTCTATACATCATGAGTTGAACTTAAGTCATTGTTCTTAAAAGAAAAAAAAATCTGCACTAATACAGCAGTTGCTGGTAACTGATGACTCATTGCCATGTGTTTACCTTTCCTAAACGAAGCTTTGGAATTTTAAATCCAAAATTAATTAAATCCAAAAACGCAGAGGTCCGTCAACTAAAGCAACTCGCACTTCAGTGCTCCTCAAGTCCCGTCACCACACGTGTATTTATAAAACCACTTCAGATACAGGCCACACACACACACACACACACACACACACACACACACACACACACACACACACAGTTAATGAGATCAGTCGTTCTGGTTCTCACAGAAATTGATCATCACACCCTGTTGAAACAGCTCCTATCAAAGCACTTCAGAACTGAAGAGATGCTTGCTGCTCCCAGAAAGGAATGACTGCAGCAGAGAGCCACCTGGCCATGAGAGACTGGAGTGGCAGTATCTTACCATCTTGGGTTTCTTTTCAGCCAGCGAGGGGAAAAAAAAAAAACACACAAATACTCACAACTTGTGTGAAACAAAATTCAACCTTCTGCACTAAATTAATGCGTTGATTCGCAGTTGAAACTTCTTTTAGCAGTGCAAGGCACCGTCTTATTTAACATAATCCCCCCCCCCAAAAGTGTGGTTTAAACAGATCAAATGGACCTCAGTATATCCGAGTCAAACCTACAGTCTTGTATGGATCAGTGTAGTGGAAATTAGTGTGAAAGGGAACTGACAATTGCAAGAAGTGCAGAGTCACTTTGGGGTAGGTGAGACTGAAGCAGTTCTCCCCCCACAAAAAACACTGAGGCAGTCCTGATTCACTGAGTTAAAACACAGGTCTAAAAACTCTTCCACTTGTAACAGTACATTAGGCTACTGATCATTTATAGTTGAATGCTAAAATCACATTAAACACCGTATAAAATTTGAAAACCATTACTCAACATCACCATCCACCCCCTCACCCCCTCCTCCAATAAAGAAACGCCTGAACTGACATCGTTGAATAGCGCTGCTCTCTGGAAGAGAATGAGAGAATGAGAGAGAGATGCGGAACGAGTGCTGGACACGTCTTCTTTCTCCAAACCTTTCATGTTTTCACAGTCTTTATCATGTTACAGGAGTGTTTGCTCTGTGGAAGTCAAGGTGAGATTCTAGGCAGCGCCAACAGAAGAAGAACAACACAAAAAAGATCTGAAGTTGTGTCTGAAAATTGAGTCTGGTCTTCATTCCTCAACATGTGCTGGAGAAAAGGCCTCTTTCTTTCGCTTGTTTAGTGTATGGACATGAGTCAACGTCTACTGGGTGCACAGCTGTCAGTGTCTGAGTGCATTTCCTGTTGATGACTCTGGATGTGGTTCCACAGGTACCAACAGGGAGTGGCAGCAGCTGTAGTTCTGTGCCTAGTTCACCAGAAGCACATCTTCATAGGTAGTAGTCCTGTGAGACAGACACATACATAAATTACATGATAATACAAAGCCTCAATGGCACAAGGTCTGTATCAAAACAGCTTGGTCTATCAGTCTTGATGAATCCATTTATACAGTCCTTCTCACCATTATTGGCACCCGTTCATTTTGACCTAACCTGTCCAATATATTGAGAAATAAACAGAAATAAATGTAAACGTACCAAATTTCTATCAGGATTTTTTTTAATTGGAGGTCCAAAGTAATATAACCAATCACACTGCTTTTCATCTCACATAAAGTAGAAATAGAAAAAACTACATGGACTGCAGTAATGGCACCTCTCCTTAATATCTGGTTGCAAAGCCTTTGGCAGTGATGACAGCCTCCACACGTTTCTTGTAGCCATCTGTGAGCTTCTTGCACTTCTCAGCTGGTATTTTCTCCCACACTTCCTTTGCAGTTTGTTCAAGCTTCTGAATGTTGGCAGAGTTCTTTTCCACAGAGGCAGATCTCAGCTCCATCCCAAAGATTCTTGATGGGATTGAGATCAGGACTTATTGTTGGCCATTTTAAAACTGTATTCTTTTCCCCTTTTCAACCATTCCTGTGTGGATGTGTGGCCTTTGTCTTGCTGGAAGACCCATAATCTTCAACTCAAACCAAGTATTTTTTACATCAGGTAGGACATTTCTCTCTAAACTCTCCGATTTCATGATCCTGTGATATAGTCAAGGCCTCCAGTTCCAGACGCAGCAAAGCAGTCCCACAGCATTATGGGTCCTTCAGCATGCCTATCTGTTGGTAGGGTGTACTTTTCCTTATAGGTTTCATTGCACAGTCTGTAAACAAACTGTTGGCATGCATTGCCAAAAAGCTCTATTTTTGTTTCATCTGTCCACAAAACATTTTCTGCTGAAGCACCGTCATGGATACATGGATACCAAGGTCTTTGGAGATGGTCTTATACCCTTTGTAGGTCTTGTGTTTGCTAATACTAGCACCTTAGACAGCTCCTTTGCATTAACCATTGTAACAAAGGACCAGGGAATAATGTAAAACGCTGAAGTCATCATTCATTGGGTAATTCATCAGTCATTCTGTGACATGGCACAGGTCCAAATGTGTTTCCATACTGATTTACCATAAAGAGCCAATACCAGTGTCACAGCAAGCTTTAGGTTTTCGTATTTTTTCCTCCCATTATTTTTGTTTTGTTTCATTTGCTCTTCAAACACGAGTTCTCTATAGAAAACAATCTGTTAATTTTTTTTCAGGACATATTCCACATTATGTACTTAAACTTCATGGGTACCAATAATGGAGAGCAGGTCTGTTAGCCCGGACTCCTAGACAAAATCTGCTCAATCCTAATCTGTCCTAACTAAATAACTGATCCCAGAACAGGCTAAACCCACTGTTTATGTATAAGAACTAGCTGGACCCAGCTGGCACTGTGAGAGTAAGACCATGGTAAGGAGCCTCTCATCTTTCCAAGTGACCACCGGGCTAGGCCGGCTAGGCCGACTCCTCGTCCTGGAGAACACCTTGCGCATCAGCGCTGTACCGCTCTGGCCCATGAGCAGTCATGCCGCTCTAGCCTGTGATCAGTCAGACCTGTCGCAGCAGCAGCAGAAGGAGCAAGGCGATGTCTCCAGGCCGCGGAACTTTCCAGAGCAGGGAGTGTCCTTGCACTCGGCAACAAACGCGTGCAGGTCTGTGATGTGCATGGGCTCCTGAGTTTGGTACTGTTTAAAAATGATAAATAAATTAAAAAAGATACGTACGTGTGTGTGTATGCACATTGCTATTATGGTGGAATAAAAAACAAACAAGCAAAAAAATCATGATACAAGAGTGTGACTGCACAAAAAAAAAAAAAAAACACTTGACCATTCAGAAAAACATCAGCTGTGAATCAAATGTAAATAACAGCCGTAAATGTAAATCCTTCCCTCCTTCCCACCATTTTCTCTCTTACCTTGATGGTCTCGTAGGCACCGGTGATGAGGGCAATGAAGAGTGAGAGAACCATGTAGATGAACAGAGAGATGAAGGTGTACAGGTACACCTAGAGGAAAACAACAAAAACATCAAACAACTCCCCACTTAAGCATAAACACCTCACAGGACGGTGAGAACATGTCTTCAATAGGACGAATGTGCTTGAGGTCGGTTTAATTGAACTGACTGAGCCCAGTGTATTGCTGCACTAGCGAGCAAGCAACCTGTAGCTAAGCCCGCAGATCTGCTTCATTCTTCTTAAAGTGGGCGAAGCGCAGCTTGAGAAGAATCTGTCTCTTTCGGCAGCTGGTCTCACTTTAGCGTAGCAAGCTGTTGCCAAGAGGAACTGAGATACCAAATACACCTGACAACCACGGTTACTCCATGTCCCAGTGGTTTCATGTCATATGAATATTTCACCCACGTTTTCTGGCTATTTTGTCTTTCGCATGCTCGAACTGCCCGAGCCCGTCCTACAGGCTTGTCTATCCACCAACGGATGAAATGTGGGCCACCATGTCGATGCCCGAGCCACCAAACATTCGAGAAATTCTCTGCTCATTCATAAATGCCATGGAGCAGCAGTAGCCAGTTACAATTCCGTAGCCATGGTGACGGCGCGGGAAAAACGAAACCAGTCGGCACGTTTCCTCATTCCCAGTCCTGCTGTAGCCGCCACAGCAGTCGGCCCAAGAGCTGCTGCAGCAGCGGCCAAACTGAAAGCAAAATTCGAGACTTCGGTACAGCACAGGGGGTTGTGGGGAGCGATGCACATTACCAACAAGATTATGCAATTTTGCAATTTGAAATTATGCAATTTCCCTCTGGGATCAATAAAGTATTTCTGAATCTGAATCCTGAAGATTATAGTACCAGCACAGAACAAACTATTTGGATGTGTGTGTGCGTGCACTGTAAATGTATTATGTATGAACTGTGCATATATAAAATATAAACACACCTGACTGAAAATGGATAGGAGTGTGTGTAAAAGGAGCAGTGTATAACACACCTGGCTGAAGATCCACACCAGTGTGCTGCTCTCCTGCATGCCACTGAAGGTAACGAACATGTCATCTCCGTTTATCAGAGAAAACAGACACTCCGACACCATGGACAGAGAGCGGAACTGACAGGACAGCAGGAAAACGGAACAGAATTAAAACACTTAAATGAGAGGATTTGTGCTTATACAACTGTCAGAAACTGCAACTTTGAAACTTGGTATTTGGCTGTACAGAACCTGGATGTGTCTGGAGCTGAAAGACAAAGTAAATAAATGTATACCTACCCAATGTATAAATCAGCAATAAAACAAACCCACGAACAGAGCCTGGTATTATATACTGGAAATAAACATCTGAAACCCAAGATTCTGTTCAAGTTGGTGTACAGAGTATCGGGTGTTTTTAGATCAGATCTCACGTATCACTGCCTGCCTTCGGCATAATCATCAGATGAATCCAGCCACTCGCATGAAGGCTTCAAGCCCGTACCTTCACATGATAGGGTCCTAGGACGATCCACCCACAGAAGCAGTAACCCAGGTAGATCACAGCCACGCAGCAGCAGAAGCGAATGACGTTAGGAAATGCCGCCCGCAACGTCACTATCAGGATCTGGAACGGCACAGGAAGTTTAAGCGCTCTAGATGTCAGATAATGCTGCTTCACCACCAATTTTCCAAGAAGTGATGCGGAGGAAATGGTGAGGAGGGTTGGGTGGTGCAGCTGGTGTATGAGCTGCTCTTCAGGGTGGCGAGAATGCTTCATTTATCGGTAATATCTAGATATGCGCTATCTACAACATTTCGAGACTGCAACAACGCGTTTCAAAACAAAAGCCAATGACTGTGCACGTGTGGCCTCGAAGAATCAGGTAACAACGCATGAAGGAGTTTTAAAGGTCAGAGAGATGGGTTTCGTGACATGATTTTAAAAACAAGACGAAAAACAACCACAAGCCAGCGACACGAACAGTTTTAAAATGTCTGCTCATTATTGGTCATTAGCATTGCAGACTGGACAATGAAGGTGTGTAGCCAGTCGGAAAATAGTACACAGTGGGTCAGATGACTTGGGCTGGTTTACTGTGTATGCACTTGTGTTACTTACATTATACTTCTGGAAGAAACTGAAGTATCGAATGACCCCCACCCACACCAGCAGGGTTGACGTTCCCAGCAGAATCCCACAAACGTCATAAGATGAGATGTTCTGTGGAGAAACAGGAGAGCTGGTTACTCTTGGTCAGTCAAAAAAAATACAGCACAGGGTGGGGTGTGGCTTCCATTTCTGTCTGCAAAACAATAAAAACAAACAAACAAAAAAAATGAATTTCTGACGAGGTTTAAAATTACGAGCTCTTGCACATGAGGCCTCAAAATAGCACGTGAAGTAGGGACAACTGCTTAGCTGATGGTGAGCCTTTGCCACAGTAGTCAGGTGACGGTGGGAAATTCTTCCTGTTCCGACGAGGTCACCATTTATGCGGGTAAAGAGTCACCTAGCCACTGTTAACTAGCAACTTAACTACTAATGTTATTCATTAACATTAGCAGCTAGGGATGCATGACAGAGATACAATTATATTGTGGTTCCAGTGCTACATGCCATTATCCTGGTCTCTGGGGGAGCCGTCAGGCGTGAAGGCCCAGCCACACATGACCCACCTTGGTCTCGATGCGGATCTTGATGAAGGAGCCAGTGATGGTGAGCAAGTCGCTGATGATGAGGAGGATGTACCAGCCGTTGATGAACTCCAGCCGGTCTCCCCAGCACACCCTGCGGTTCAACCTGTCCTTAAAGTACTGCACGAACTCCTGCAGTGTGGCGAGACAGAGGGTGGGGGGCGCTCACGAGCGGCACAGGCCTCACATATGCGACTACGGTCGTGGTTGAAGGGCTCGTGCCCCTCGTACCTGCTGAAGGATGATCCCTCGGACGATAGAGCGGCCGCAGAGCAGCAGAGAGAGGCCGCACACCACTGCCACTGCCACGTCAAACCCCACCCGAAAATAGTTCTCCGCTAGAGACAGAGAGACAGAGAGAGACACACAGACAGAGGTTACATCATGAGGATTTATGTGTGCTGAAGGGCTTGATGTTTTGCAAGATTAAGCAAGACTCGATTGACACGAGCTCGGCAAAAGGGGAAACGAAAAACAAAACCCTATGATTGCTATTTCATTTATGGTAATGTTCTGTTTTCTATGGCTTTACCTTGTCTTTACCTGGATTAACTGAATCCGGATGAACATTCAGGGTGCGTGCAATGCAACAGTTGTAATAACATTGTAACAGCAATGTAACAGTTGTAATAACATATTGTAACAGCAATGTAACCGAAGAATGTATTTTCAAATAAATACAAGCTTAACTGAACTGGAATACAGGCTCACCGTGACCAGACACGCTGGGGTCTCTGCACTCCTTAATCAAGACCTCGTTGTCCAGACTGATCTTCACCTTGCCGCTGTGAGCCTTGTTGTCCAGCACTATCTGCTCAACCAATCAGGAAACAACACTGGTCAATACTCGTGCTTAACAGAGTGGGATGGCTGCACCATTCAGGGTCTCAACCACTGGGCAAGTTCTGGGTTCTCTCATTCTCTCAGGACAGATGATCTAGGACCAGAATTTAGCCATCAACTGAAAGGGTTGTGTGTAAGAACACAGGTGGAAGAGCCTGTTCCTAATCTCTTACAATAAGAAATGGAATGGGGTTTTTTAAAAAAAAAAAAAAGTTCATAAGTTCATAACACTCCCAGCATATTAAACTGGACAAAACAGCTGGTCTCTGTTTAAGTAACAATGTGGATTCCTTCCTTAAAAGCGTATAGATTAGCTCATCTTAGCGGAACCTTTCGTGGACATGACTCACAGTGATTACAAACGTGTAGCAGTCCGGAATCTCATTGTTTATGATGGTCTGAAGATTTATAGCCTTCAGCTGAAACTTTATCGTCACATTGATGAGTCTGAGAAAAAAGAGGAAGATAAATGGGGAAAAAAACATTTAAATAAATAAAAATAATTTTAAAAAAATCCCAGAAGAAAACGTTACACAGTCCTGGACAATGGGGTTTGTCTTCTGGTAGCCGGTTTAAACTTACTTGTGAAATTTGAGAGTGAAGTTTTTGTAGTTACTTTTCATAGTTCCTGGAGGTGTGTCAAGTGGTGTGATACCCATACAATCTGGAGAGAGAGAGACAGAGAAAGAGAAGGAGAAATGGGATGGACACTTTGCTTTTCCAGCAAAGGACGGGATAAGTCAGTAACGGATCTTCAGTGAGAAATTCACAGTGGAAGCAGGTCTAGTCAAAAGTAGGGGTTTAATCTGCCTCTGGATAAGAAAAAACTGAGGGAAAACTGAGGAGCGTCTGTGGAGTTCTGCTCAAAAGCTAGGACTAAAGATAACTTAGGCCGAGGGCTTACTGAGATAACCAGCTTCTACAGAACCGCAGCGGCAGTCTAGCGGCCCACATGTGATTTAAACCTTTCAAGGTCTTCTGATGATCATACACATCCAGCCAGGAGCTAGGATGGCACAGATGTCTGCCTGGGGGTGCAGGAGGGGAGAGGAAGGTGGTGAGAGAGAGGAGCTCTGGTTTCGGGGTCGTCTTGGCTGTTTACCCGTAATGACGTGGGGGTCGATGTTGAAGGTGTCGTTAGCCGGGTCGATGCGGCCCCTTTTGTAGTACTGCTGGCAGAGAGAGAGGGCACTGCCATTAACACCCACACCGTACACATACGCGTAGCGGCCTATGGTGGTATCAGGCAAGGCCAGGTACTGAGGATGGGGGAGGGGAGGGAGAGGCAAAGAGAAAGAGAAAAAGAAAGAGAGAGAGAGAATGGAGTGAATCGGTGGTGGTGGTGGGAGTGGGGGCAAATGGAAGGGGAATTGAAGAGAAAACAAGAAGAAAAAAACTAAGCACAGAATACAATGTACAATCCAGTAAATCCAGTACAATCCGGTATGTTGAAAATAAAAGATGTTTGACTGGTCAGCTATTTTCCACCATACTTCCTGCAAGTGATCATGACTCAAGTCTTTGTCTAGGAGAGTTTTAAATTGGACCATCACAGGAGCATAACTACCTGGAAACTCATGAGAGGCCACTTCCTCTCGTATCTGTTAATGTGTCATGTGCGTTCGATATAAGAGCGACTTACACTTGGAGTTTACTTTATGAGAAACGCGTGTTCTATATCTCTACCTCACAGCTTCTCCAGCATACTGTAAATCTTAATCTATTCCTGGAAAAAATGATGAACTCTGAACTGTAACGGATTTCTGTATTCTGAATATTTTGCGTCATCCTATATTGAGTGACCTGGTTTAGACCAAAGAGACAGCTGCACAAATCACAATACTGTAAAAATAATGTCCATTAGCTTTTAGCAAGAGTGTCCCTTTCTGGCAATTCCTTGAAAGAATCACCAGACTAATGTGCTTTTGTACCACTGCACCACAGCAGTTTTCCCATGTACTACTACCTCTTACTAAAGCTTGATATATAGTAGGTTAGTCAGTACACTTTTTTATCCCAATTTTCTCCTAAATGTCGTCAAGCCAGTTCCTACCCATCAGTAAGAAGTGTTAGATGACTAGGATTCCAGAACATTACATGCCTGAGGCCGTTCTGGAATGGGAGTGTGCAGGCAAGAGGAAATGACATATAATTGTAAGGTTTCTTGATCAAAGATACTTCATACTGTTGCCTGTTGACCACATAACTACTTGTCCACTCTACCTGCTGTATCGCGTAGTCGATGTGTTCATACACGTCATGCTGTGTGTAAACCGCCAGCGTTTCATTTGTGCCGTCATTGTAGTCTTTGAGGAAGAGGTGTTTAAAGGAGGCTGTGTTCTCTTCTTTAAATGTCACAACCATCTGGTTACTCAAACCAAAAAACACCAGCTAGAGAGAGACAGGGAAGACAGAGACAACACCAGGAAGGCAGTTTCAAGATTAAACTGTTGCTTCTGACAAATTCTAAAACGCATCCTTAGTTTCAAATAAGCATATTTACAGAAAGGGTTTTGAACTGTAAGCCAGTGGACACTGGTTCCCTCTCATCTCGTACCTGTACCGTGACTATGATGATCTTCAGTATCTGCAGACCCAGTTTAAATGGCTTCCTGCCTTTGGCATGGAACTTATCACATGGGCTCATAAAGAAGTATTTCAGCTTCCTGCGCAACGCTTCCTCCTCCTCATCCTGGTCCACAGCAACCCAGTCTCCTGTTGCCGGGGACGACCTGGGATTGCCATAGTCATCACCACAGTCATGGGAACCATAGTGAGTCAATGGGGACAGTAACCTTTCTTTTTCTTGAGGGAAAAGAGAGAGAGAGAGAGAGAGAGAGACACACACACACACACACATTAAATAAGGGCACAAACGCAACACATCACTGACAACCAAAAAGGCGTGATGATGATCAGCAAGAGGTGTGATCTAATCTCCTTCAACATGCCACTACGGACAGATCAAATATCGGATATCGGCTGCTGCATTTTCTATCTCGGTGATCGTCACTTCCCTGAAATGCTGCTAATAATAAATGGGGGCCCAATTAGCATGACTCACAGAATCCTACTGGCTACCACATGCGGTATTTATATTCCATATAAATCTCCAGCATTTTGAGGTGAAGTATTTCTTCAGTTTTTCTGTGTAAAGGCCCTGTAGGTTCGGTCCCAGCAGCGAACGCCAGCCTATGACACTACCCAGCATGCACCACGGCACAAACGTCTGTCTGAGGCGTGAACCAAAAGCACGAAGACAACACTGACTGTGTCCTCTACTGCTAATGCATGTGTAGCTCATCTGTGCGGTAGGAAGGGAGTACAGACCTCAATTGGTGAGCACTCCTTAAATGACTGATGTCTAAAATGTGAACACGCGTGTTTGTTTTAAAGCCCACATCTACTCAATTTAATATTTATCCTCAATCTATTACATACAGCTTTTCTGAAAAATTAATGATGGACTGGCAAAATTATGTTGCTCTTTTCCGCTGAGAGAATTTTAGATTTTTTTTCCCCTGCCATCTGCTTCTGCTAGGTTTGAGTTGGTTGAGACATGACGTAAGGTCTGCCAAAGTACCAATCATAGTTGTTTACATCAAAATGTTTACATCATCCTGATGTCACTTATAGGCTGCGTTCGAGCAACTCGTATATTTCACCAGCTCCGCCCATTCTGCCGCCAGAAGTGGTACCTCGGCATTTCATTTAGGGCTGAAATGATTATTCGAGTAACGTGAATAATTCGACCTCGAAAAACGTGTCAAGGCTTTTCGTTTAATTCAGGTCAACAAAGTCCGTCTATTTTAAACGTCTCTGCTATCGTATCTCTCCGGTTTTTGTAGACTGCTCCGCCGCTCCGGTATCGTTTCACACGGACCGCTGTAACTGACGTGCATTTCAAAGATTTAAGGCGACGCGATTTATTTTGCTCTCTATGGCAATGGCCGAAAATGAAGATATCGGTGTGTTTAAGAGGCCTTTCATGTTGCATAACACACTATTCATATATTAACCTGTCTGTCGAGGGCAAACACAGGGCTGTAATATGTATGTATTGGAGATACATATTAAGTCACGAATATGCTCTGTACTGTTTTATCAAGAACTGCTAGACGACCTTGCTAGTAAAACCACTCTCCCATCTAAAAGCGACACATGACATATTTCCTATACACAATTCCATAATGAAGCCTCTTTCTTAGCTAAACCAACTAGCATTCGATACCCTTTCTTTAGTCATTCTCAGGTTTTATAGTGGTTTATTATCTTGTGGGACAGGCTCTGGTTTAGAGTTGGATGGCTCAAAAGCATGGCACAGAGAGACATCATGTTCCATCTCCTGAGGGCTGATGGCATTAGCTGATGCAAAAGTCCTCACATACTCATCAAACCTCTCGACCTCTAGGACAAGTGCACATTCAAACAAACAGTGAGAGGCAGAAGAAGAGAAAACCCAAGGTAAATCTCTCTGAGGGACATCGGCTGCCTTGGCTGGTTCCCATAGTAATTAGTGCCGTTCCATTCCATCCGTGCTCAAATGGTTCACACGTCACACCGCTGCTGTGTGTTCCCTTCGCTGGCTTCCTGTAGCTGCCCGCATCAAACTGAAAACCTGATGCTTGCTTAAGAAGCCAGAAAACGGACCAGCTCCCTCCTACGTGATGATGATGGTCAAAGCCTGATCCGTACCTCAAGTGTATCGAGTGTCAAGTACAGGGCGGCTTGAAACACCATGCTGCAAGGCCCATGGAAGACAAGATCCTAGGCTGTTCTCCAAAATAGGGACAACAGTGCTCTTTTGAGCACTTTTACTGCCACATACTGTGACCGAGATACGACCCGTATATTAAAAACACGCTGATTAATCCTTGAAGTGACATGATTCAAGACTGGCTCCCAGTGAGAATGCTGTATTTTGTCATTTGGGATCACACTCACACACAGGACATGACACAGCTGGGACTAAAAACTGAACTCCATTCACAGGTACATGATGAAACATAAGTCATGTGGTACACAACCGTTGGTACGTACAGTGTCTCGCGGAGTGACTTCAATTTAATCACACTGTATAATGTGATACAGTATATATCACACACACACACACGCGCACACACACCCCAAAGAGCGCTCCTCCCCCATTGTGACAATAAACACATCTAGAAGTCTTTATCAGAGACTGTCCTGAGGTGTTCTGAAGTGATCTTTTATAGTATATAACAGACTTTAAGAGTCTTGAAGAGAACCTGGTTCCTACTGTTACTCAAGTGTAAGGGGAGGTCACACTAAATACTACTTTCTGATGTTTCTTCTGTTTTTAAATACTGCATAGAAATGTCCTCTATTTTCTGGTTGTATTCTAATAAAGAGACTGAGAGGTAATTAAATATGTTGATTATACCATTATTAAAACAACAAACCTATTGGTTGCCTAAGACTTCTGTACAGTACTGTATACAATGTAGGAAATTATATGTCTGGCTGATTTTCTGGAAATTTATTTGAGGATTCAGGCTCAATTTTAATGGTCAACGCTAGTTACTCACCACTAGGACTAATTACTGCAGGAAACTGGTCTATATTGTACAGTGTGTAGTATAGAATACCACAGTTCTAACAAGCTTACCATTACTTATAGTTAACCCATGGCAATTTAAGATTCTGAGAACTGAGAAAAGTGCACTGAGATATGAATGAGTACTGTCTCCTACCCAACATCTGCAGCACACACTTCGCAGTTTATCGCTACAGCACTTTCTCCAACACACAATAGCGTTCTAGCTGAAAACATCGCAGGAATCCGATTCGAAGCGAATTACTTCACGGCCAATCAGAGCAGCGAGCGCCGAACACCCATACACAAATCAATCACAAATGTTCGAGAAATAGACATCTGCCACGGATCATTAAGGGCCACATGCACACGATGGCGAGGGTCGATAGAGGGGCAGAGCTCACCACGGCTCATGAGAAGTGAAATCCATCACTGATGCAGGAGACAGCAGGCCTCTCTGGTCAAGATGAAAAATGAAAGTCGGAGAAAAAGGTTAAGAAAACAGTTGCATCATCCAAGCAAACAAGTAAAAGAGAAGCAGAAAGGCCAGCGGAGAACGAAAGCACAAGTGAGGAACTTCGAGGAGCAGGAGCCCATGGCTTGGTCAACCAGACCTCACGAGTTCCACCAAGGCGGCAGAACCCGGGACCATTCTGAAAAACAACGCTCATGTCTCAGAATGAAGTTCTCGTGAAAATCACTTTTAAACATCTTCAACTTTGCGTGACCCTTGAGCATATCAGCAGATCTCCCAGTGACTAAGCAATGCTGAAGTTAATAGCATTCAAACAGCCAACCAACTTCCACTTTTTTCCTTTTTAAAAGATCAACATGTGACATCTTGACTTGTCTGTTTCTCTCTTGGTGGGAGATCTGGCAGCTCACCTCAAAATATGTTGTGTCAAAGAGGACGAAATGCGAAAAAGGACAGACAGTGTCGATGGGCTGCCCGATGTCGATCTCAAAATACGCCTCAGGATAAAGGCGTATTTAGGCTGCGTCTCTTCCAGCGTGTCTGACGCAGAGCGATAGAGTCAATCACTCGGTGATAAATAAGTGTAAAAAAATGTCACCCAGCCAGTTTTGCAAGTGGCTCCGATTCACGGCGGTGAGGACAGCGATGTGTACAACAACGGAATGGCTGCTCTTATCAGGAGCAACATGTCAGGCTGTCAATCAGCACTGACGACCCACGGCAATGCAGCCCAAACAAACTACACACACATGCATGCAAGGTCATATCGCGTTATTTGACGCTAGTGGCGCTATGCACTTTGTAATAATAGCATGAGCCAGACACGTGCTGCGAGGGGATATAGGCCGGGCCTGCAGTTACAACCCATAGCTCCTTAAACATCCTGACCAAAAGTCTTCTTTTTAGGCTGATTCAAGACCATTTTCTATTCTCCAAAACCTCTGCGATACCATGTGCAAAAACTCTGGACGGCTGCTCGTAGATCAGAACCCGAGATAAACCGATGGATCGGCCGTCGGACTGCAGCGTCATCGGTGATGGACAGAGACCTGCGAGTCCTCATTTAAAATAATCGCAAATGGCTTCCACTTTCTATCGTGTCATCATCAGAGGGAAGTGAAAAAGGGAAGGAGAAACAATGTTACAACCAAGTCAACTACAGTGTGTGTCCCATCAAGACAAATAAAACTCAGACGAATTATAAAAACCAGAGCTTAAGCCATAGATACCTAGTCTCACCATGCACGGTGGAAAAAAAAAAGTGTCAGTTTAAGTCAAGACAGACACCGCCTACTTTGATGATCTATAATAAGAAATGGTTAACCAGACTTTAAAACAGCCTAAGACAATATGGGTCCAGTTCCAAAAACATTAGCTCCAACCACAGTAGAGCTCTCCTAATGAAAACCCTTGTGGATAAATATCTGGAAAACTGGCCCATAGGATGGTAAGTCTGACAATAATTTTGCCTGACCTTTACATCAAACTGACTGCCATGACAACCCCCCCATAAAAAAAACATAAACAAGTGTCTGATGCCCTGAGTCCTCAAGTCATAAAGAGAACAGTTACAATAATCCAATGCAGGGATTTATGGAAATCTGTTTGCTGATTTGTAAGTAGAACAAGTGTGAGATGTGCTATTGTTCACATGATTTAATAACCACAGTTGGATCAAAAAAATGTAAAGTATCCGTTTGAGAATGGTGGGGATTAGAGGCCAAGTGAAAAATCTCAGAGCAAAAAAAGCCTTTTCCAATTTAAATGTCTCAAATCAGTTTTTTTTAAATAACTACAGTTATGATGAAACTGCAGTAAGTTCACAACACAAAACCGCATGTTGACCAACACACTGTTGAGTCTTAAACCGACCACTAGCCCGAGTGTTGACTATACAATTAGATGACTTTGCATTATTGCGTAGTGCAGTGAGACATTATTATTTGTATGTAACAATCACACTTAAAATGCTGCTTGTGCCAGGATCACCGACAACCAAAGTCTTTGAACGTTTCTCAAACATTGTGGAATTCATGCCGAAAGTCCTTCTTGTGGAGGCTGTAAACATTTTATCACGATATGAATATAGTACAAATATGACTACTCAATCAACCTGTTGTCACAAGCGAATCTTAAATCACAAATGGAAAGTGACTACAGACATTTTGTCTGATATGTTTTCTTCTTCCGTCACAAGTTTGATTGCAGTTAGAATAAAAACAGCGTAATCACGGGTTTCTCCACAGCGGACCATAGACGACTCTGCAAGTTTCATTACTGCAAATGAACAAGTTAACTAGATACGTGTGATGAAAAACTACTGAACTTACCGGAGGAATCGTGAAAGACATTATTTTTGTCAACCACGGCCATGTTGGCGACACTGTGAAAGGAGTATCCGTCATAAAAAACGCGTTTAAGTCACGACACATTAAAATAATTCAACATAAACCTGAATTAACTAGAAACCATGCGTATTTGCTCTTAACTAGGGTATCAAGGACCCATCGCTGCTGTTGAAATGTTCCGCTCGCATCTTGTTGATCAGAGCAGTTTCTCGCTTCCTACAGCTATCATGTGACTAAACCACATGATGGTAGCGCGCACTCCTTGTCGTCCAGATTGTAGGTTTATTGAAAATATCGTTGCTCTTTGTTGATGTTTGGATACTTTATTACACATATTTTAATTTATGCTTACCTAAAAATATTTGAGAGACAAAAATGTATCTACAGGATGTGAAAATAACATTTTCTGAAGAACAAGCGCAAACAATACATTTTACAACAGGATGTCAATTAATACTACATAATATCCGAATTATTTGTTCTAAACAGCGTTCATAATGAATACTTTGAGATATGTTATTGCACACAACAACTACAAGGGACGACCCCGAATGACTTAATATAAATAAATCAAACAATGCAAGACACTGCATGAGTGTGGGTGCAGAAAATTCTATTAATATTTACTAAAATAAACAGGACTGAAAGTCTGTAAAATGGACGCCATAATTGTGAGCAAGAGTTAAAGGTACATAAAGCACAACCTCCCAATAACACTTGGAAAAAGATTTTATAACATGCAACCATGGAACGTTTTTGTTGTTGTTGTTTTGTGTGTGTGCTCCAAGTGCTAGAGAACACCTTGCTTTTCTAAAACGGTGCAGGAATGAGAAGAAAATACTGCACCATATACCAAAGGACAACAACGGATATTTATAAATAAAATATAAAGTTTATAAATTATTACACCTTTTGAAGAGGATGAAATTAATCTATGTAATCTTTGCCATTTACTGTAGTAATTCCTTTAAGTTAAGAACACAACTTTTAATTTCCAAACTTTTACACAGAATTTGTAATCATTGGAGAATATCCCAGACTCCTTTAGCAATTATCATTAATAAAAGATTGATGGTGTCCAGTTTTACTCTAAATAAACGGAAACTTATGTGGTCAAGTGACATTTGATGTTTTGTAATGTCTATACTCAAGAAAACATATAATCCATAAAGCTGCCAAGGAACCAATTGAAATATTCCACCCAATTCACACACCCCACCTCCACCAGCCCCTGTCCAGCCATCTTTCAGCCTATTAAACACCTCATTCCTTCAGCTCCTCCCTGACGTAGCTGGACTTGTCCTTCTCAAAGACTGAGTTTACTGGAATTTATGTAGTGAGTGAGAGAGAAGGGCAATCTCCTGAGAGGACTCTTATTGTGGTCTCTTATCTACCATCCAGAGCCTTATCACGGGCAATAACTGCTTCATCAAACTTAATCATGAGTGTGGTTCCTTTATGCCAATGCACTGTCACTTTGGCTGGGAAGCCACTATGAGTCAAAATGGCCTCCACGATGCCTCCAGTAAAAGCTGCACAATTCAGAGTACTGTTCTCTTTAGGTACAGATATATATGCATTAATGAGGGGCTCCTTCTCTATGATGTAGTAGGTCTTATCATCATCGTTGGCTTGCTCCAGCTTATCTGCTTCCTTGCCAAACAGGGCTTTCCAAACATTTACCTAGAGAGAAAAAGACAAGCAGTGAGAGAAAGAAGATAGACAGAGGATATCGGAAATTACATAATTTCATAGAATAGACTTTCCACCTGCTTATTTCCACTATCCAAACCATGTCCTCGTTATTGTTTATAAAGCTCTTCGACACTGCAACGCGAAACACACCTTGATAAAAAGCAGAATATTCAGCACTTTGGTTTCTCTTTTGCCGTTTTTCTCCCTCATAACGAGCACGTCCAGAAGACTTGCCCCAACGCCTTGGCCCATGTCGGCCAACCGGCCCTGCAGTTCAGATACGGAGTACACGCGGCTCTGACAGTACTGCACCATCTCGGAGAAGAGGAGGGCAAATGCGCTCACGCTAACCTCCGTCTTGGGACGGGTGAGCGACCGCTCCAGAATTGCCGACTTGCCTCTCGTGAAGCGAGTCTCCATTCTGAATAGCGAAACAGATAGTGTTATGCACGGAAGTCGTCGAAACCAGACTGTCAACGAGAACAACTTATATGCATAATAAAGCTTTATGCATTATGAAAATATTGCACTCTGCAAAAGAACGCCTATTTTAGACAGTAGTACTAGAGCAAGATATTAATGTTTATGCTTAAGCGACGTAGCTCACTGTTTAGCATTACAGTTGCTGGCCAGCTAGCTACCTAACGTTAACTAGCTACACTGCTAGTTAGTCTGACAACGTTACATTTTGTCGTACAGTGAAAATAAATGAGGCAATCTATAAAAATTAGTTTTCATCAACAGTCTGCAAAAACGTCCATACAAAAAGCAAACAAACACAAACACATTTTAATGTATGCTTACCTAATGTTTTAGGTCCAGTTACTGTGAAGCTCGGATGTTATTGTTCATTGACGAACATCAGGTGGAAAGATTTCAAAATAAAAGCCAAAACAGAAACATTTCGTGTGGTTGTTGACAATTCTGTGTTGAAACAAAGCTACTCATAATCTATCTACAATTCTACGGAACTTTGTACATTTAGGAATACGAAATGAACTCTAATAACTATGCACCTCTGGTTTTATTTTGTTAAATACAAGTTAGTTTCCGGAATCTTTGCTTTAATGATACGCCAGTTGCGTAAGAAGGGGTATTCGTTAAACGAATTTGAGCTAACAGACATTTGCAGCGACCTTAAATCTGTAACTGAAGACTATTTAGGTTTTTTCATGCTTATTTCCAAACAGGTTGGTAACAGCTGTTCTGTTGTTCGTCCTCCAAGCTAACGCTAGATTAGTACTTTGAGTGTCTTATTGCTGGTTTCACGCGTGATAAATTGCTTCTAGTGGTAGCTTACAATTCACCTATCAACGCTTTTGAGGTGTCGACTTTTTAAATTACAACAATGACATTTGCTTCAGTATATCTGTGACAGCGTATCTATCAGCTACATTATGTAGCTTGATGCTCTTGCATAAACTTTGACCAAAGTTCTCATTGTTAACTAGCTCACTAAATGTGAGCTAGTTAACTTTTAACTAAAAGTTAGAAGCATTTTTTGCGTCTTTATATTAAAAAATGCGTGCTTTTTTTGTCCCTGCGTAAGGTTGCCACTGTTTACGTAAGCATGATTCAGACACTGAAAAGTGTCAGACACTTGGCTACAGCAACGACGAAGCAAACAGGTAAGACATCATTTCTTTTACATTCCCTATAAGGTTGTGATGAGTATAAGGTTAGATGGTGCTCTGATATTCTAGGCTGGGCATTGCTGTCTCTTCACCAGACTACAGTTCAGTAGTTTCTTGCTTTTAATAGTGTCAGAGTTCCGAATGCCTGTTCCATGGGGAGAGATTAGAGGCAGGATTTGGGGTCCTGATCATGGGCGACGTGTACTGTGCCTGCATGGCTGGTCTGACAACAGTGGATCTTTTAACACCCTGATTCCTCTGCTACCTAGTGGTAATCTTTTCAGAATTACCTTATAATTAATCATAATTTTTATTTGGCCTGAATATTTTTTTTTTACCGCTCTCTGAAGAATTCTTCGTGTTTGTAGCTACATGCAGTTCTCTCTCTCTCTCTCTCTGTCTCTCTCTCATATTCTCTCCTTATCAGATTGGACCTGTGTGGCGATAGATTTACCTGGCCACGGCTTCTCCTCACATAGACCTGCAGGGTCGTTCTACACCTTTCCTGCATACATTTCAGATGTGCGACGAGTTGTAGAAGGTTCGAGTCCTCTGTGTTCAGTTCTAATACGAATGCATTCACAGCACATCCTGTGTCCACAGTGGACTTAAGGTGTGGACCAAACAAATTTGTTTGTTTGTTTGTATGGTATGGTGACCGATATAACCATCACACTTTTGTCTGGTGGACACACATTGACTTTTTGATTTGGTGGTCAGAACATACGTGTACCAACTTTGGAGTATTGAAGGTGATTGACCACTAATGTTCTGTTTCTTTGTGCAGCTCTTCAGTGGAAGCACTTCTCTTTAATAGGACACAGCATGGGTGAGCTGGTGTTGTTTTTCTCAAAAGAGCTGTCATGTCTTTTACAAATGGCGTCATGGAAGGTTCTTGTTTTTGCACTTAGAACAAACAACATGTACAGTTACATACTGTACGAACAGTTTTGGGAGAAATGTTGATATCATGTCAGATTATAGATGTAGTTATAAGTAAAAAATAAAAATTCTGGTCGTGCTTTTGCCAGCTTGGAGGCTTCGGTCTTTTTTGGACTGTCAGCATGCACATTTTAGACATAATGTGTTATTTGTTAAGTGCTAATTGTTCATCTTTTGTGGAGATAATGATTTGTTCAGGTTAGTGGGAGTGTGAGGTAAAAGTCCAAAAAATGTACAAAAGATTGTACATTCAATCTTCCATCAAAATGACTACTTGTAGATCTGTAACACACAACCTCAGTGTGTATTGACACAAATCTGGGCCTTTGTAACTTTGTTTACACTACAGGTGGCAACGTAGCTGGAATGGTAAGACCTCATCACATGGTAGTTATGACTGTGTAATTGGATATTAATTAGAGTGGAGGATCAAAGCAATGCACATGCAGGTGGTTTCGCTAACGGCCGTTTGCTCTCGGGCAGTTCAGCTCAGTATTTCCGGAGATGGTGGACGCCCTTGTACTGCTGGATTCTTACGCTTTTCTCCCTGCAGACATTGTGAGCATCAAGTAAAACACATGCAATCAGCTATTAACATGTAATTAGCTATTTGTTACATTAAGTATTAAATACATAATTTTGTATTCCTCACCATACTGAATGTTAAATTATACAGTTTAAAACATTTTAACTGTTTAGATTCTAAGGATTGAGGCGTAAAATTCTACCTATATTTACACAGTATTACTTGTTTCCACAGTTGTATTGTTTTTTCTCTTTTTTTCTGGGTGCAGAAAAGGATGAATAAAATCATGAGGAATGGGATGGAGGAAATGATGACGTACGAGAAGAACATGGCCACCTCGAAAGACAAGGTTTACACTTACGAAGCAGCCAAAGAAAGGTCCCGAACCTCGACTCTGGTCGTACGCCTCCCTGACACCGTGCCCTATTGTGCTGTTCTTCATCCCTTAGCTCTGTCTTCGTCTTTTTCCAGATTGATGGCAGCAAATCCGTCTCTTACAGACCAGTCCGCTCAAATTCTTCTAAAACGGGGAGTCAGAGAGGTTGATGAAGGTTGGATGATTCTTTCACGTTCAACTAGTGGAAGATAAAACACTACGTGTGTGTGTGTGTGTGTGTGTGTGTGTGTGTATGTATTTATTGAGCACCGACATAAGTCCGATCCTTTGGCTGTGTCTAATTTACGTGGCTGCCATCTTCGAAGGTTTAATTCCTTGGCCGCGTAAATTCAGATTAAAATATAGTTCATAACAGTAATTGAGTGATTTCATCTTTGCCATAACTATTATAACAGCTTGAGGAAAAACCAGCATTCAGCATTTGTGACCAGAAAGGGTCGAATGTTGATAATTGGAGTCAATGTCATGTTCATTAAGGATTTTATGAACGCTGGTCCATTTCTTTCTTTTGAAGGAATTGTTTTCAGCAGAGATTTCAGAATTAACCTGGTGAGCATGTCTTCCAACATCATTTGATTTTTAGTGTGTGTACTGCTCGGATGATTTCATCATACAGCATCATCCCTTATGCTGCTACATGTGATCATTGTTGATCTTTTTTGATGGCTGACTGTTTTTGTTTGTTTGTTTGTTTGTTATTGTTGTTTTAGACAAACATTGCACGGATCAGCCTGGAGCAGAGTCTGTACCTGCAGTCCCAGATTAAAGCTAAAGTGTTGATACTGTGGTGCGTTCTGATTACAAACTACACTTTGACTGCGGGTGTCAATAAGGACGAATTGTGACGTGAACATACTGACCCCAGTTCTTAAACACTCTTTAGTCTTTAAAATGTGATGCTTTTTTAAAAATAGAAATCTGACTTGTGTTCATTTTCAGGGCAAATCAAGGTTTGGTGAAAACCTTTCCACAATCTGAGGAGTTTTCAGTTCCTCTACAAAAGGGCTGGGATAATATAAAGGTGAGTGCCTACCTCATTTCATTCACTCTCTGCTCATACACACAAAAGTCTTCAGTATTTTTTTTTTTTCTGTTTTCGTCCAATCTTCTCACTTCTCTCAGAGCACCATTGTGACAGTGGACGGAGACCATCACATCCACCTGAACAATCCAGAGGTAGTGGCACCCATCATCTGTGACTTCCTGCAATCCCAGACTCCTGAGCACACGGCTGGGGCTTCAAACCCCAATCCAGCTGCCAAATTATGAGCCACTTTGTGCACATTCACACCACACCCTTGGAATTCGTTTTATCCTGATGGAGAAAGGCCACAACAATGTGATGGACAATTTATTAAACAACAATATTCACCACCCAAACAAGAATCAACGGTGTGTTTTCAAGTCCTGTCACAGTTATATAGTGTTTAATAGGGTTTAGGTCTGGACTAGACTGTTTAAAAAGTTTATCCAGTGGGAGATAGATGTCCAGTCCTGCCAGACTATATCTGTATACTGTTACAATCCACTATAACATGTGATATGGAAAAAATGCACCAATTTAAAACTCACAGGCAGAAAAAACATTTTTTACTGCTCTATTACAGTGGGATTTCATTTGTACAGTTTTGATGCTGTATACCAGTGTGTCACACTTCTGGCCTGGAATGCCATTCCACCGCTGATTTAACGCTTGGGTTTAGTTCCTCCACTGATCACAAATCCCACCATGGGATAAGGGCAGACACTGAACAACACCTTGCTGTGACCTTTTCTGTCACCTTCTGTGCCCATACAACGTGAACTTCACAAAATTTTTCAGTAAATGTTCTCAGTAAATAATAATAATAATAATAATAATACTGTTAAAAAACAATAATACTGTTCTCAGTAAAAAATAATAATTGTATAAAAAATAAAACATTTTCCTGTGTGTAATGTCCTCCAACCCAAGGCTTCTACTTCTCTTGTATATGAGTAAGTCTGGTCAGATGTAGTTCTGCTGTCAGTACTAACAAAAATATAATAAATTCTGATCACTTAACCACCAATGACGTCCTTTAAGAGGAAACTGTAAGTCGTGTTTGTGTTGTACTTGTCATGCAGCACGTGATTCTGTAAGCAGAGAGGGCTCGTCTTTATTTGTGTAGATTATTTTGGAATGTGTCGTATGTATCTGAATTGTGTGTGTGTGTGTGTGTGTATGGTGTGGGGGAATGTTGGAATGTGTCATTTATATGTTGGGATTCAGCAAGAATGAGGGGAGAGGAGAACACACTGCTGAATGCAGTGCCCACACGTGTGTGTGTGTGTGTGTGGACTGCGCTTCAAACCATCCCGTGTCTCATACCTCAATCTTAATTTAACGCAAAGTCAAATAAAATCTATGATCCAATCAGTGTGCTCCAGCTACTGCAGAGGATCAGAAATGCAAAAAAAAAAAAAAGTGTTGCATAAGAACCTCATCAGAACCTTCTTTCGTCACAGCCGGAGCTGTTACTATAGTTACACCCCCCCCCAACCCCACACCCCGCAGGGATGGCACATCTTCGGCGAGGAGAGTGTGTGAGCTCACAGACCCTCATGCAAATGCATCGATGTGCTCTATCTTTCCATTCACCTTCATAACCTGCCACAGGTTTATAACGGGTATTTAACAGCCACACTGCAGCACCAGGGTTCTGCCGTTCTGTTGGCGCAGTGAACAGCCGGAAGTCAAGCAAGCAGCCAACAGAAACGAGAGAGACTGCAGGTATGTGCAGATGCAGCGGTACGTGTGGCGTGTGTGTTTGAAGTTATTTATGGAGGATTTCATGTAATGTTCAAGCGACTGACTGGATATTTATCCTGTATCATGTTATGTGAACATGACGTGGGTGTTGCATGGTTAATGCTGCAAGCATGTTTGAGTAAATGATGATGTTGCTTCAGTCCAAAAACCAATGCTGTTTGGAATATTTGACTATAGTTAAACAGTATTTGATTGCTTTTTGTTTCATGCTGCATGATACTTACTGAGTACGTACCTCTTCCTTTTTTCTCATTCTCTCTCTCTCTCTCTTGCATCCAGCACAATGTCCTGGATGTTTGTGGACTGGTTTGTGCCAGTCTATCTGCTTGTTTCAGTCCTGGTGCTGGCTGGGTTCGGGGCCTGCCTCTACTTCCTGGAGCCCGGGCTTCAGGACGCTCACAAGTGGAGCAACAAGTCCCTGAAGCACCAGCCCCTGGTGCCCACGCTTCACGACCACCGAGACGAGGACAGCAGCGCGTTAATATGACCCATCATGTGGAGGAGGCAGGGGTCGTCATGGCAATGGACCTAACCCTTACAAGACAAGTTCACCGATATTTCCACGACTGTTCTCTTACCTTGAGAGCTGCTCTCTGATAGTTTGAAGTTTCTACTGGTGCTCTCAAAGTATGGGAATTTTCTTGAATTTGGTCCATGAAACCTTTCATTTATGAAAGGACAGCTGAGAGAACATTTGTGAGGACCAGTAAAATATGGACTGATCAAATGCAAAATGCAACAGCATTTTTTCCCCAGCGGCATGTACTGTCATTATAGTTCATGTAGGAGACATTTTAAGATATTATGTATTTGTACTTAAATCATGCAAGATTTGCACCATTCTGGTAGTTTGAGATTCATGGGTAAGTTCCATTAGGGTAATTAACCAGGAAAAAAAAACATTTCAACGAGTGATAGAGTGCCAACCTTTTAATGACCTGTGTCTATGCCAGATTTTTCTCTCCACGTGTTTTAACAGGTAAAATTCATATAACAGCCTACCATATTAAACCAGTGATTGCTAAAAGTGGGATTCATATTTATGAGTAGATAAATGTGAATGGGTGACAATATTGCAACCACTTGCTATCTGGATAGAAGTTTGAGGAAAATGTTATTTATTGGAATGTCAGTCTTTGCAATAAAGTGTTAGAATGTTTTAGCACTTGTCAAACATGAGGCCGTGTCAATGTTCAATAAAATTCAATAACAGAAAATATGTTTAACCTCTAAAAATGATAATACTGTTAGTCATCTGTGGCCTACTGTGAAAATACTCGGCTATATCTGATATTTTTTCATTCTTTGTTGTTAGGGGACAATTTGCACAGTACCTGCTTATGTATTTTGATTTGGTCTTGATATATTATTTGCAATGTATTTTTTTATAATGTATAACTTTTATTGCAACTGCATACCTTGTTTTGTGATGCATTTTGTTTCTTTTAAGTGAGTTCCTCGTTTTAAGCTTTTAACAATAAATACTGTACAGAAGTAAAAACAATCAATTTCAGGTTTCAGGATCCTGTTTCCATTTTCCAAGTCAAAGAAAGTCAAATTTATTTGAAACTCTTGACAATTAAAATCATTTCAAAACGTTGTGGTTTTTCTTCTTCACGGTCCCTAGAACGTTTCACGCACCCTGTGGCGTTTATCGGGCAGGGAGAGCCGGAGTGGGTGAATGAGACAGCGAGGCTTTAGAGGAGAAGAATGTAGGGAATGTGATTCTGGTACCCACTACTTTCTGTTGCCCTTTTCTCTCGCTTGCGCTCTCATTCTTTCATAACGTCTCTCCCTGTCAAAAGTGGGATGCGGGCAGAAAACATCAGGTCAGTTTTGCTTCTCTTTCTCACTTATTTACTGTACATATAAATGTGTAATTAAGTACTTTTATGTATGATGTGTTTATCCTTTGTAAGATGACGTAAGAAATTACTGTTTTAAGTGTGTGTGTGTGTAAACCTCACAGGTTTTTATTACTTATTTCTTTCATGCACTGCTTCACTAACTTTCTTTTGTAAGATTATTTAACACTGAAAAATCCAGCTGTCCTTTGGCTGTATTCTAAATGTTCGATTAACCCCTACTGCTGTCCACTACCATACAATGAACCCTAGCGAACTAGACCCTTCTGAGACCTCATTGTTCCTAACTCCCTCCTCTCCAACAGACATCTCCTTACAGCCCCTGTATGTCTCCTCTCGCCCTCCTACAAGACTCTCTCCTTGTCCCCAGCGCCCATCCTCGACATCCCCCACTCATCTCTCTCCATCTCCACAGTACCTCTCCTCTTCTCCCTCTTCAGTCTCCCCTGCTCGTCTGTCCCCAAGTCCAGTTCTTGCTCTGTCGGGTTCGCCCACACACCTCTCTCCGTCCCCCCTGCCTGGGTCATCCTCGTCCTCTCCTACAGGCATGTCCCCTTGTCCGTCCCCAACTTCTTCTGCATCCCCTGCAATACGGCTTTCCCCTTGTCCCCCACCGCTCCAGGTGCCTTTTTCATGCTCCAAGGTGCTTCTTCCCCGTTCCCCTACTAGACTATCCCCACAGCCCATGCCACTCTCTTCCCCCATTGTTTTGAAAAGGCCCATCCACATCTCCTCATTCAGTGATACGGGAGCCTGGACCCTGGAGCCTCGAAACTCAGAACGTTCCTTTCCATGCAGGTATTCATCCTCTTTTGTTCTGGGCATCAGGAATGGTTGGGAACAACTGTTATTGATTAATTGTTTAATGAAATTTTAGGATGAACATAGTACAGTAGGTAACAAACTTATCTCTCAAGTCTTTTGTGGTATTGAAGTATAACATTGTTTCTTTCCACTACAGTAAATCGGTGTCCGTTTCTGAAATGGAGTATTCCAAGCACTCTACCCCAATGGATCCATCTGAACCAGTGTCGACCAAAGACCTTAACCAATCAAGAACAGATAAGGAATACCTCATGCACCATGACAAGTCATGCCACTCGCATGTTAAGCAGGATGACAATTGTCCAATGAACAGTGAGGTCTCTGCATTGCCAAGCACACCATCCAGTGAGCGGCGAGCTAAATCAATCCCCATCTCCAACTCAAAGATTCAACAAACACAAATGAGGCAAAGACAGGTGCCGTTACCTAGGTATCAGTACCCAGGTACACATCATAAAGATTTTACTTTGATGAACAAATCCACTGAAGATTGCATCACTGTCAAGAAGGAAACCATAAGTCCCCAGAACCTGAGACACATAGGAAAAGGATCACAGAACTTTGGATTCTATAGGAGACATCTAACCCAGGACCCTGTCTTAATCCAAGCCCGGCTAGGGCTAAACAAAACTGGGAGGACTGCAAACTCCAGCTCTAGGCATTTCTGCAACAAGGCAAAGTCAAACATAAATCAAGAACTCTTAAATAGTCTAAAAGACAGAGATCGTGTAGCAGCAGCGCCAAAACAGTGTATGGACGGAAATCATATATCAACACTCAATAACAGTTTTCAGAACAGCCCATCTCAAAGATTTCTAAAAGGATCTGTAAAAAATCTACCTGCCAGTGAGCATATATCTTCTTCATCTGTATCGAGCCAAGACCTGGAAGGGTTCATGTTTTGTGGTTTAAAAAAAGATGACCACAGAAATTTGCTAAAACAATCCAGAACAGTGGTTCCATTATCAAAAGTTCTAAAGACCAATCCAGATATTCACGCCTGTACATCTCCTCAGATGTTGCAGCAAATAATAAAAGAAGGCTCTATGGACCTTCATAAGAGGCCCTACTCCTCATTGCTTGGCTTAAAAACCAGAGTGACTGAAAGCTATGAATCTAAACATAACAGCAAATCTCAGTTCACAGCTTCAGACACAGACCTAGACATCAGCACAATGAACCAATCCAACCAGAGGGACTGCTCTCAGTTCTCTTTGAGGAGCGAAGGATCACCTGCTGAAGCCAGCTGGTTGGGTAGAACATGTAGACCTGAAGCTGACATTGACAGCATAGGATCAAATTATACATACCCACCCAGACAACTCAAGCGGACAGACCACTTCCCTTTGAAGAGCAGAACCTGCAAACGCGTGGTCAGAGAAACAAGCTGTTTGTCTGACAGCAAGTCCACATATTCAACATCAGCTCAGGCATGGAACAAAGACTCCTCCACTGAACAATTAGGGAGACGAGTAGTTCAACAAAAGGATGTTTCCAAGGCATCACAAAAGAGCTGCACTGGTTCAGACACAGATTCATCCAAGTCTAATTCAAGTAAAACTAGCTCCCAAGAAGAAGACACACATTCTAGAAGACAGAAAGGTTGGCTGAGAAAGCAAGATATATCTTGTAGTACACAGTCCGCTGGCAAGCAAAATTCTAGGGATGAAAGGAATGATACGGTGATTCCGTCAGACTCTCCAACGTCCTTCGCACATGACCTGTACACAAACCCCAGCATGCATGCACGCTCAGATAGATTGGAATACCCCATGGATGCATGGATGTCCCAACAGCCGTTCTCTTCACATCTACAGCAACAGTTGTGCTATCTGTCCCGAGCTGAGAGTGGAGCAGACGAAGTATACGAACTGTCATCAGAAGAACAGGATACCAAAGACGGTTTAAAAACTGAAGTACAACAAGAGGACTCCCTGCTGTGGAAGCCATCTGTTCTTGAGGAGATGGAAAGTGAACTTGAGATAATACCACATTCTCATATATGTGCATCTGTGGGTGAGTATCAGACAAAAGGTAAATGAGGGAAAATGATCATTATTAAGTTTACCTGATCATGACATTTGAAAACCAAATATTAGCAGCCAGGAAAGGAATAGATGTGTTCTTAAGGGTGTAATCTCTATGTAATATATCAGAAAATCAGCAGAACAAAAAATAGGAATTCATGAGGAATCATTAATATTTCTGGATCATAATGTTCAGAAATAGGAAGAAGAACAAGTAAACTGAATCTCCTGTAGAGAATTTTAATCTAACACACTTGGCACATCTGATCCTCAGATGCTCCCGAGAACAGGGACTGGCTAGGTTGTTTGTCTCAGGTTGACACTAACTTCCCCTTGCAAGCAGCCAGGCACCCTGCTGTACCCCAAGCTGCACGATTCAGCTATGTAATTGCCACGCAGTCACGTGACAGATAAAGCTACGTCTGGGCAAACGTGCAAAAAAGAGCGCTTGACGTAGCCTTATCAGGCCATCCACACGCAATCCTCTCTGTAGGAAGATAACGTGGGTTGTGAGACGGGGCTAGCCGCTCACATACACACACGCCGCACCAATGTGCTAGCGTGCACCGCACTCTGACAGGTCACCAAGCGACCGAAGGTTGTGCGGGACAGTCGTGAAATGTGAGTAGGAAATATACAGAACAGCTCCACAGTGCTGTTCTCATAAGTTTTATTTATATATATATATATATAATGATATATAATATTATTAATAATAATAATAA
>JAOXYF010000014.1:5721782-5751451 GCA_028565775.1 Sternarchorhynchus goeldii
AGAGAGAGAGAGAGAGAGAGAGAGAGAGAGAGAGAGAGAGAGAGAGAGAGAGAGAGAGAGAGAGAGAGAGAGAGGTTGAAAGAGGATAACTATATCAGCGCATGCTCTGAGGATTCCATTGTTATGGAGCTCTTGAATGCTTTAACTGTCAGTTTGTCATTGCCTCCTGCTCACAACTGAGTTCCTTCCTTAAATTCCCTGTACTTTATGACAGCCCACAGTCTGATGAGCATCAATAACTCATCAGCTTTAGCTGGAGGTAGTTAGTCCTACCTGAATGGTTTCTTAGCTGAATTTAGGCACCATATTTTGGCACTTTATGCTCTTGTTTCCTTATTCATTACATAAAGCAGTTAACTCTAAGTTAAATTCAAATCTCACAAGCAATTCTGCACGCCACAATATGTGTGGATGACAACACTGCCATTCAGTTGATCATACTTACGTTCCCAATAGCCCTTATCCTCTACCTGCCAAAACCAAGTCAGGACAAAACAGTGACCCTCCAACGTATGTCCCAAAGTACTCGTGTTTGATTGACATCAGCAGAGCAAAGCCAAGCCAGCATTTAACTGTTGCTGTGTGCTCAGACTGAAGATCCGTGAACGTGCCATTTTACACAACTTACCCTTGTGACCAAACAATCTGCAATTCAGGACTCTCACTTTACACACCTTGTACTAGAGTAGCATGCAAAACACTCTGTAGAAGCCTCCCTTTCATTTGAACACAAGATGTGTCTTTGGAAGTTTGTGTAAACATGCTTTATTTTGTCCTGTTTGTGCAAGTGAGAGCAAAAGGGGGAATGTGCCTTTTCATCGTTCAGATTTGACTATCCAGTGGTCTCATTTGCCCCTTAACCTACTCAAAAAAGGAAAATATATCAATCATAACATTTTTTACTTCCTGTGTGCCAATGTTTTTATTAGTGTGCATGTGTGTAGCTGGTACAAAGGTATTGTGAAATTTACAAAAGTGTTAACCACTTAATATGAAAGTCAAAGCACAGATCAATTAAAAAATAATCCATTTAGGAAAGAGAAACTCACCAGCGTTTACCACTAAATGTACGCAGTATAACTAGTTGTATTTCATGTGAAGTCCATTCACTTATTTTTCCTTTAACCCATAAATCTTTGGATGAAAATACCTCCTTAGTTATTTAATATAATTTTTCCTCGTTAGTAATTCTTGTGGAATATTAAAACACATAGTATTATTACAATGTATTATGCTTTATGTGTTATTTATTACATTTTTATTTAATAAACGTGTTTTCCATCAGTTTCTTGACAAGTTTCCCGTTGACTTTTCTACATTGTTTAGTCTACGTTTGTGCACCGTCAGCGATCGTTCATAAAACCTATTTTGCCAGCAGGTGGAGACATTCAACAACAAATAAGACCTCAAGTCATTCATGTCCACGACACCACATTATGTCGAAGGCAAACAGCGCCACGTATGTAATCCGAAGAACCGAAATGGTGTTGGTGTGTAGTTTCGATATTTGTCGTTTGTATGTTGCGTTGTGTACAAAAAGGCAAATGTCGGTCAGTAAAGCTAATTATTTTAACACCAGAGTGATATAAAGATTGTTTTATTATGAGGGGGACAACGTTGTAATCACAACGCGTTAACCAGGCACACAATTTTTACTCTTATAGTGTAGTATAGTATAGTGTGTATATACGTATATATCGTATTGTAACGAACTAGTGCCCTTGTGTTGACGATTGTCAGGCTGTTGCGGTTATCTTTCTGGCGCCATTTTTGCGCTCGCTTTCTTCTTCCCTTCCACCCTGTATCTGACTGTTTCACGTGCTTCTGCCTACAGTCCCTCCCTTTATTTCAGATAAAAGGGGGAGGGGCGAATCTGCGTTTTGCGAAGACGGAAAAAATGAAAAAAAAAACAAAACAAAAAATGCTGCGTTGAGTAGGGTACTGGATTCGACCATGTTACATATACATGGTGCTTTTCTGTATTCTTATGTTATTTTACGATGTAAAAATCCTATACATTCTCAATCATTTTTACGTACTCTTTGAACTATAGTGCTGTTAGTAGATGTAGATTGACACCCCATCTGTGTAGACTCTGGTAAATTCAAATGTAATCAAGTAATACTCAACAGCCTAGTTGTTTACTGACTTTCATTACTGACTTGTTAATTGCTATTTTTACAGTGTTTTACAGGCAAAGGTGCAAATACATTCAAGTAATTATCCTAGTGTGCAGGTGTGAACTCCCTAGAGGTCTCTGGTGGAACTGCAGTTGAGTGGACATTTTGGACAGACATGAGACAAGCCTCATAAACAAAATGGCTGATTATTTATATATGTACATATATATATAAATAATATATATATAAATAATATAACCAGAACACGCGAAGTACTCAGTATACAACCTTGAACCATTTTAACACGTGTCTTTTGTTTTTTTAGAAGTTGTTTGGCCCCCCAGTATTGCTGTTTGTAAGACTTAATAATAACCTAGAATAGGCCTAAAGATCAAAAACGTTTATTGTTTATTGAGAAGAAGAAAAAATATTGGTTAGATACAAAAATACCATGAAAAAACAAGTCTAATTGGCCTGTGCATGAATACTGGGGAAATTAGGAAGAGAAAACGTGTTTATTGTTTTCATGTTTGTTTTGGTATTTGTCTATTCAAACGTATCTGCTCCTTTAAACTGGATAACGTAAGCTCCTCCTTTAATTTAGACAAAGCTGAAAACCATTTTTGACAATTTGCCTCAGCAGACTCCGCCCACCTACCGACCCCCCTTCCCCCTCCTCACTTCAAAGATCTCACGTTACCCTCCCCCTCGCCACATATCTGTTTTTACGTTTACTTTATGATAGTCTGTTAAGTCTTCCACGATTGTCTGTTGTTGTTCTACACACATTGCACTATATTTTGACATCGCGAATACCGTTCTTTCGTATGCGATTCGGTCACTGAAGCAGGAGGTTATTGAAGATCAGGCAGTGGTCCGGAACGCGAGAAGGAGGGGTCGAGATGGGGGGAAGGGGAGAGGAGGGGAGGGGGTACACGGGTAACGTTTCACTGCTGAAGAGGGTTGTGTTAAGGGCGATCACAGGAAAAATCGTTCAGTGGTTCTACGAACTGACCGAAACCTGCTTTGCCTGAGCCTTTTTCTTTTGCCTGGAAAAACGTTTATGTATGGTATAGAATACACAACACTATCAGTTATCGCGGTATCGTCTGCTCTTGAGCACTGCAATAAGGCCTTTGTCGATCTGCGGAAACAAATGACAATGACACTTGTATTTAATCAAACAGATAAACTATTATACATATAAATATACATGCTAGCGAAATTTTAGTTCGCCTAACCATCTGAACTAGAAATGTACGTTACCTAACAATATTAACATGGTGTCCAAGGTCGGACTTAAAAATAATTAATTTTGTAATAAACTCATTAATACTTCCTCCTCGATTGTGAGCAAGTATTCTGCTAACGTACGACAGCAGGTAGGAGGTACTTATCTTCTCTCAACCTCATTCTTTCCCTCAGTCCCGCGAAACCATTGTCCCTCCCCCTCCCGACTTTGTACAGCACGAGAGAGGAAGAGCGCTCGAGAATGCCCCGGCTTCAACACTGTTTCGCATAGACCGTTGTGAGACACAGCCCTACTGTCTACAGTCAGTCGAATTGTGTGTTTGTGTGACTGTATCTAATTCCGTCACCGTCCCACGTTGACTATTTACGCTAAAAGCGTGACACTTTCGTCAGTTTAAGATTTGATTCCGTGGATGTAAACAAATAATAAGGCTACATCCTCACGGTTTACTGTGAGATTCTGGATGTACTGGTGATAAACGCGCGGCTGGTAAAAACACTGGGTGAGTTTTTAACACTTTATTAACCTGTCTCGTCTGTCTCCCGAGTTGATATGCCACATTTACATTTATACTAGTTTCTCAGTATTTTAGTATTAAAATGTTCATATTGACTGTACTTCGGTCATTTAGCTACATGAGTTTGGATTACTTCTTTAGCCCCTGTATCCGCTGTGAGATCTAATATAGAAAATGCTTATTTTGGTAGTCTTCTATTCTCTAAAATATTTAGCTTGAATTTGCAACGTAAAGAAGGCCTATGTTTTATATAACTTGAACATTTTTGAATAATCT
Organism: Sternarchorhynchus goeldii; assembly: GCA_028565775.1. Taxonomy (NCBI): domain Eukaryota; kingdom Metazoa; phylum Chordata; class Actinopteri; order Gymnotiformes; family Apteronotidae; genus Sternarchorhynchus; species Sternarchorhynchus goeldii. Next base: position 5,725,948 of record JAOXYF010000014.1, read on the forward strand.
AGGCTTTAGATTAAAATCAGCATACACTTTCTTGTCTTAAGGTAAATATACCAAATTAGGTTATTTAATACATTTGGGGGGGAAATGAAAAGAAAGAAAAATGACCAGGATCCATTAGTGACATACCAACTGTCAAAGAAAACTTAATTATGTAGAAGGAAATTTTCATTAGTTAGAAGTTTGGAAGATTTGGAAGCTGTTTGTGACTACTGTAAAAGCATAGAAGGTCTAGCTATGTCTTCGTTAAAAGACATTCAAAATGAAAAATTGAAATGTAATACAATCATAAATAAACTACAAGACATCTTTATCTAAATCTAAATATTAATATAATATTTATCTAAATATTAATATAATAATCTATAGACATATAACTAAAGCAGTGGTCAAGACAAACATGGAAAAAGCATGCCTGCCAAGAAAGTCCATTCACTTCTATGGAAGCAAACTAAATGACTTCTTCTAGTGTATGATTTCAGCCTGTGGTGTCAAGGTAGCTGAACTGTAACCTTACAAAATCAAAAATTAAGAAAGTGTGTTATAGAAGATATAGGGCTGCCATATCACCTTGAAAATTCAGGATGAAGGAAATTCACCCTTTTCTAACTGACTGTTCGGTAAAACTACATATTTAAGACCACACAATGTTTTGTTCCCCACTGCTTGCTAAACCTAATGGTTATGAAGGACTACTATTATGCCTGGGTAACTTAGCAACAGAGCTGCTTTTGCTCCAGTTAAAACATTTTCCATAAGAGGTGACATATCTTGTGATATGTAGTGAACTATGCTTTCAGATATTGCTATTTGACATATAAAATAGTAACATAAGCTGACAAAAAAGGACTTCTGGCAAAGCCAGTGATGGAATCTGTGTTTATCTAAGTTGCTAGTCATTCAAAATATGATTTTGACTTCAGCAAGCAATACGTCTGTGTGACATCCCCTTAAGAGTTAATTTCTTTCTGCTTGCACCAGTGACACCTACTGCCCATGGAAGATAGGTGGTTGTGTGTCACAGAAAGGCTCTGACTAGCAAAATGTTAATGTTGCCCTCCATAACTCATTCTTCTTTAAACCACTACATTACAAGGAGATCGATCAGTCATAGATTAGCAAACAACAACACAGGCTTTCAAGAATTTAAACCTTGAATGGCTGATATCTAAAAAAGTCTGGAGCGTCAGTTTTTTACCCTTTTCCAAAGCAAATGAATGATACAAGAAAAGAGATGCAGGATCTGGATAAAACAGTTTGGTAGGCATCATCACCATCTACAGCAGTCTAAAATTCCAAGGTAGGTCAGCAGATAGCTTGAAAGTCAGACTAAAGCCGTCTTTACACTCAGCAGTTGCAGTGGTCTTATGTTTGTGCATGTCACAGTATATGAGATCCAACTGAAATAGACCAAAATCCAGTATAGATGTGCTCACTTCATCTGAAAATCATACTGTACAAAAAATATTTTCTAATGATAAACCAACAATACCAGAAAATAACATTGTTTTGTCATTAATATGCAACTTCTTTTTTGCCAAAAAGGAGACATCAAAAATGCATTCTCTTTTGGGTCAAAATTGCACAAAATGTTCTTCTTTTGAGTCCAAAATATTTAGTTTTAATTCTGCTTTGCAGCTGCTGATTTGTAATTGGTGTGTAAGGTGAGTGTAATTCTGCGAAACTCGTTATTGGTTGTTATTAAACATTCATCATAGTGGTAGTCACACAGAAAGATTTTGGAGCAAAATTTCTGACATCTCTAGAAGATAATCATAGGCTGTCTTTGGTCAAAGAGGCACTACATCTTCCTCAGAGATGAAAAGGCACAGTCCCTCTTTTGCTCTCACTTTCTCTCTTATACACACATATACTTGCACAAACTAAAATAAGGAGAAAATAAAACATGTTTACACAAACTTGCAAACACACACCTTGTGTTCAGATGAAAGGGAGGCTTCTATGAAGTGTTTTGCATGCTACTCTAGTACAAAGTGTGTAAAGTGAGAGCCATGAATTGCAAATTGTTTGGTTACAAGGGTAAGTTGTGTAAAATGGCACCTTCACAGATCTTCAGTCTGAACACACAGCAACAGTTAAATGCTGGCTTGCCTTTGTTCTGCTATTGTCAATCAAACACGAGTACTTTGGGACATACGTTGGAGGGTCACTGTTTTGTCCTGACTTGGTTTTGGCAGGTGGAGGATAAGGGCTATTGTGAACATAGATATGTTCAACAGAACGGCAGTGTTGTCATTTAACAGCAACAGTTAAATGCTGGCAATCATGCTTTAGGTAGAGCAATCTCTTGAGAAGCAGGACATTGCTGACCAAGGCCTTCTTGGGGTATAGTCCTGCTACGGTTGTCATCTGGATTAGAATCTTATATTTCTCAGACTTGTAGTTCAAAAGACAAGACAAAGGTAACACAGAAATACGAAACCCTTAATAGCTGGTGTATATGTCTGTGAAGCTCTGTGTGCTTCCATATTGTAATGTAACATGAATATCGTGTAAAATTGAGTAACAAAGAAGAAAATCTCACGCTCAGTGGTATCTTCAACCAAGGTTTGTCCTATCTCAAAAAAGGTATGCCGATTTCATTATTTTTGTAGTAGTTTGAGGACAGGTCATATAAATGTGTGCATCAGTGTATCTCTTTGGATAGCTCATCCTCAAGCTGCTCTGTTTAGTTTTTGTGGTAGTTTGAGTTGAGTACTGTTTGGGTCTCGTGATCAGTCGGCAACACTATAGCCAATCAGAATTTACTTCACGAACAGCTCCAAAGATTTACATGATCAGTAGTTGAGATTCTGAAATTGTGTGTATCCAGGTGTCTGTGATCCCCCGCTACAGTTATCCATGACTCCCTTCTCTTTGTTGCAATGCAGAGATGTTTACATAGATCATCACACAAGTATGCACCAGCCTTAAGACTGACAGGAACCTTGCTTGAGGCTTGGCTTTGGTTTCACTGATGAATTGGGTAAGGAAGGTCTGATTTGGTACTTGGAGCCACAAGCAAAGGATAATGTTAGTGCTTAACTGAGCAATGTAGTTGGAAATTGAGGCTAGACATTGGATCATACCTTAGAAACTGATAAATATGATTTCCAATGGGATGGAAAACCTTTCTTGTGTCGTGTCATTTTTCCACTGGTGCCAAAACCAATGGACATTGGCTTGGTGAGTTTATGTTGGTACAGTACAAGTAGTTTGGTTTGGCTCGGCAAAATCTGTAGCAGTGTAACAGATACACAATATTCAACACCTTTCACTGGAGCGAATATAAAGTTTAAAGACTACATTTTTAAAATTTTGCTATTTTTTTTCTTTTCTTGTGTCATAGCAGGTGACTAGGAACTGCATGGAATGTCTACTTGCAAGATTCCCTCAACATTTTTTGTTTGTTTTTCTCACACAATATGACATGCCTTGTTTTGCCAGTTTGAAACAGACTGGAATAGTACAAAAAGCACGCACAAAAGTAAATTATTTAACAAAAACTGGAAAACTGTAATGTATATATCATTCTCCAGTAGTATGGTGGTTCATGAACTGTGTATGTTTGCGCTTAGAAAACACTCGTTCCTTGCAGTGAACCTTTTTCTTCACGTTGCTAATTGGTGCCTTCTTCTACAACTGATGAGAAAGTTAAACCAGTTTGCTTTTGTCATATCAGTCACTGACAGTGAAAGCTACAACTGAAAATCCTAGGGTAAATAATTTGGTATGTACCCAGCCTTAGCTATAACAACTGCTTGAACCATTGCTAACCTTAACGTTTTTGAGCAGAATTAGTCCATTCCAGTCTAGAAGCAGCTGCCCAACAAGTCCCTGCTTTCAAAGGTACCTCTCTTGAAAGGTTCCAAAATTTGAACCTTGCTTGTCATGGGATTCGAGATGCTCTTCAGTCATCATATGTCACAAACACTGTGCACGTAAGATCTGATTACTAGCGTCACTTAAGATATACAACTAACATTAGTAGTTTAAACATGGATGATCAAGTAAGATAGTTAACCCCACCAGCACACTTGTTTAAGATAATGTTAGCTTAGCTAGTTTAAGCTAACAATTGGTTAATTTAACAATGCTGCCTATCTTTAACTTTGGCAGTAACACAAATAAAATAAGTAGTTCCTCAAAAACTGAAATCTAACAAGACAGTGGAGCTCTTGGGATTATTGCAGGATTGCTTTTGTCATGTGATGCAGCCTTAAAATTTGGCCATAATAAGGTACCTCAGAAGATAGGTGACATCCTACCGAATGGGACAGCCTTTGTTTTGGGGGCATACACACGCTGCCTACTTAGGCAACTGGCTTTCGATGTATTACTTTAAAGAAGAAGCTTTTGGAAAGTAGACTGAATGGCAAAAAGTATATGGACACCACACAGTCACAGCTGTACGAGCTTGTTGGACTTAACAAAGCAGTCTCCCTTTCCTACAGCTATAACTGCCGCTACTCCTTCACAAGATTTTGGAGAGTGTGCCCATCATTTGTGAAGTCAGGCCCCGATGTTGGACAAGATCGCCTGGGCTGCATTTCATGTTTCAGCTCAAATGTGTTTAGTTGGGTTGAGGTCAGAGCACTGCGCAAGCCACTGGAGCTTCTTCGCATAAACATTACCTTAAGTGAAACTGAAGACCTAGTCCAAAGCCTGAAAATAGCTCCAGACAATTCACTAACATTATTGCTGTCACTGTATTCCAGCAATTAGTTTTCTCATGGCACCTTCCAAATCCAGATTTGCCCACCAGACAGCCAGGTAGCGTAGTCTCATTCATCACTCCAGAGAACTTGGTTCTACCTTTCCAGAGTCTAGTGATGGCATACCGTGCATCATTCCAGCTGACACTTGGCATTGTACGTGGTGATCTTTGGCTTGTGTGAAGATGCTCAGCCATGGAGACCCATTCCATGAAGTTCCTAATGCACAGTTCTTATGATGACACTGCGTCCATGGGCAACTTGGATCTCTGACGTGAGTGGTGCCATAAAGGATGAGTGATTTCTGTATGCTCCACCCTTCAGCACAGGCTATGGTTGAGACATTATTTGGAAGACCGATGGAAAGCATATCTTATACCCAGTTTTTACATAACAAATGCTTTTTATGCCAGACTCTACATCTTTTTGACTTAATATTCACACACACACACACACACACACACGTGATGTCATAGCATGCTTTATCTTCAAGTGAACGCTATAACAAATTACAACTTTAAACACAAACTTAAGTAATCATAACTCTTCAGTACACTGTTGAAAAGATTATTAAAAGTAACGCCACAATGTAAGCTAATAAAGCCTACGTAACACGAAACCATAGCACAGTCTAAATGTTAATTCATGCATTTGGAATGGCCTATTTATTATACAATGTCAATAGGTCGTTTTTGTTAAGTTAAGAATGGCTGTGCCAGCTAATCTCCAGCAGCTACATATGCTTCCACTGCTTCAACTAGGCAAAAACCTCTCCAAACATGCACTTTAAACATTTGACCAAACATAATTTGTTCTTTAGCAAAAAAAAAAAAAGAACCTAAACAGTCGCAACTGTAAAGTTAATTTCATAGCCAATTGTTTTCCCACAACTTAATATAGCCCATACTATGATGTTGATACAAAGTTCCATATGAGGTTTTCCATAGCCTGTGTACTCTGTGTGAACCCCTACTACTCTCCTCTAAAGGCTTCTGCTTATGTATTTTAATAGCACATGGATAAATTTTGTCTCATTCTCTTTTTATCTCCCTGTCTCTAATTGTTTCCAGTTACACAGCTCGGATTACAATGTTGGTTATTTTAAATTCAGAAACAAGCTAATTTATTCCATAGGCATTACCTAAGATAAAATATGTTTGACTTTATTTTGGCTTTTATCTAGTAAAAGCATAAGCACAGGTTTTACAGTGTACACAATTTTAAAGAATATATTCACTGTGATCCTCTATAAATTTGATCCACCCCTTAGTCTGTCTGAAATGGTAGAGTCCATCCTCCAGTAATTTTCCACTCACTCCTCTGCATTCACTGTGTTCACAAGGAGGAGGGGCATAACTGTGCCTGTCCTTGCAGCACAGTTTGGCTGTGCTGCTATGCATGCCATGATTGAGTTTATAACATGTAAACTCAATACATGTTTTCTGCATATGTGGTTGTGGAAAACAATTATTATACTCATTTGTAAACAGCTATCAGATGACAACTGGATAGAGCATTTTTTTTTTCTCCAGCCATGCTAATGCCTCAAATGTGTAGTTTCAGGTGCTGTTTACACATACATTTTGAACAGGATTTGATGTGATGCTTTTGAGCACATGACATGATCTAGTCTAGTTTTACACCCCTCCAATGTATTTTTTTCCTTACTCAGGGTGCCGGCTGGCTGAGAGTTTACGTCACCGTGTTTAATCATACCCTTGCTCTCTTTTTGTCCACTTGTAGCTGTGATCAAATTAGATCAAGGCCTATTTTTTTATATAATCAAAGGTCGTTCCTTCAGGGTTTTGTTACTGTATAAAGCTGTTTGTCAGTCCATATTCTTTATGTGCTTGTTACTTCAAGCTAATTAAACATTACTGAAAGTTACTGAAGCAGATCAGTGCTAATCACATATGGTGCTAGATCCACATATATAGATGTACTGAATGTGAGGCGTGATTCTGAAATATACTGACAAGACAAAGAGAAGTTGTATTACAGTTGTGTATAATTGTGATGGTTCTTGGTGTTACTTGATTATATTACCTTGAGGCTAGCAATAATTAATATGGAATGTTCTGGCAAACTCCCTTTTAGTTAGAAGTTAGATTAGATTTCAGTACTGGATATTAGGCATCAGCAAAAATGTCTTTGCTTGTTCATAAACAGTAAAACATTTTGTTTCCTCGATCAGACTGAACACAAAGACCACCTGGTTCATCAGAGACTAAACCAAGCATGTCACAGAAGACAGAGGTGCCATTAGCATGGTGGTTAATCTTCTGATCTGTTAATGCTGTGACTAACGTTCCTGGTATGTGTTTAAGAAAAAGAACACCTGAACACTGTGATACTCTGATACCAGGTTATACTGATATAAGATCTAATGGACTGAATGCCGAAATTGGTGAGGGTTAGACTGTTAAATAGCCAATGTAATACTAACCTGTGGATGTAGGTTAGATACCTGGAGAAAGGAAACAACAATGACTGTAAATTACTCTTCATCTTGTGTTCTTCACCTTTTCACCCAGCAGCACAGAGTACCAGAGTGTCAGTGTGATGGTTTTCAGTCAGACTTCCATGACTGGTTTTCTAGACATAGATTAGATCAGAAGTCTCTTGAACTAAAATTATTCAGTAAGTAGGGAATCTCCTTCAGAAATCTAGGACTAGCTGTTACCTGTCTGAAAAAATGTCCTTTAGTTTACTCATAGTCCACATGTTATAGGTGGTGCAAGGTGTTCAGCAGTTGCAGAGAATCATTCTGGAAATGGTCAGACTGCTGATCCAGTAATGCTGCAGGTTTCCACGCGCAGCTGCTGAGCATATAGCGTGCCAGCTAATCTGGTGGCCATTTTAGGTTACTGCATGAAAATGGGGAATAAGTGTACATGTGGGGGGTGACACCCCTTGAGCAATTTCCATTATGCACAATGGAACCTGGGCCTGCTTATTTAACCATTACATAAAGCTTTCAGTAAAAGATCCCATGCAGAGCTTTGGATTTTTGTGAAAATACTGCTTGAGCTGTAACGTTTTTGTGAAATAATTCTGCTCTTGCATCTGATTTGAGATGTTTTACAACCATGCATTCCTAATATATTTCACACATTATTGTGTGGTGATTTATTTAGATTTAAAGATGGTCATCATTTACACATATGGGTGTCATTACCATATGTGCAAGTTCTTTAAAAATTTAAGATGCATGTTAAAATGTTCCATGGATGAAAAATTCATAAGATTGTACATTAAATAAAATACCCACAGTAAAGGAAGAATTCAATAACGAGAGGTAAAGTGAGATTCTTGTTTGCTGAGTGAAACAAAAACTGGTCTGAACCGCCCCAAAACCGGTTACAGCAGCAGAGTTTCCTGATTGGCCAACAATTATATGAATAACTGAACAAAGCTGTTTTTCCTTCAGTGAGTTGCTAGCTATTATTTGATTAATTACTTCAAAGTTTTCATTATTCAGTAAAACCCTCTCATGGTGTTAATCAAATATATTGTTAACAATCTGATTTTATCAGGTTACTAATGGGTTTGATTAATGCATTATTGCATATTTGTTGATTAAATCAGGGTTGTTATACCCTGGTTTGGCAGGGTCTTAGCATTGCAGAATTTCCTTAATTAACTCATTAAACTTCTCAGCTATTTCCAAGCCATATTTGATTTGAAATAGGTGTGTCAGACAGGGCTTAATGCTCAGTTCTTCAGTACTAGGTTGCTGACGCCCATCAGATATGGATCACAGTCTACATTAATGATGCAACCTAGTGGGCTGCTGCATCACATAACCTAGCTGTTAATGATGTCAACACGTAAACAAAATCAGTATATATCACCACTATAAAAACAGAACTGATGTTGGCATTATAATTTTGTAACACTTGGCCTGGTAACAGAGACCTTACGCTTTTCACCTGAGATTCTCAGCTTTGCTGTCCCCACTGCCATACATGGACTAAACCATGAATATTTATTAAAGCGATGTTAACCTTTTGCATTGGTGTGAATGGTTAAGACTTGTCTTTGTAATTTATCAGCTGACTAATAGAAATCTAATGTCACCTATCTCTCAATCACACGATAACAGAAATAGCATCTGCTCCTAGCGCTTTTTGCCCATTCAGATCTATTTTTCTGTATCTCTTTGCATGTGTATGTTCACCCTCAGGAACAGTACCGAACAGTTACTCCTGTAGACAGCCTGTGGAGGTACTTCATGTCAGGACCTAGACAGATGACCAAATTGATGACAAAACTGTTCACTTGCTGTGAAACTCACAATTGTCAAAGCACAGTGACAACACCAATAAATGTACCACTAACTAACCTGTCTGTTAATTGACTTTTTTTTGTGACGAATAAAATTGCCTGGTTTTGCGTCCTTGTGGTCAAAAATGGTACTGCCTGCAGCACTTGTAATTCCTTTGTTCTGTCTTTGTTGAAGATGGGGGAGGGGTGCGTTGTGTTCACAGTGAGGAACTGCCTGTTGTGATTGACAAGTGTTAAAGATTCTTCTACAAACTGAACAGTAAATGCTTCTATTTTGCCCATGTTTAACACTGTGTAATTAGTGATTTTCTTAATACACCTTTGCAAATTGTGTATATGTACAGAAGTGAACATGAATATGTTTTTATAAGTGAAAAAGTAGATTCGTGTGTTTTATTTGAAAATCTATAAGTACATCATAGGTGATGTGATGACTAATCACATTAAAACATTTGATCCAAATTACAATTAGCGATGATTGTTGTCAACACCCCAAGAAGCATATGGTACAGTCCCAGCACAGCTGCCCCTCCCCCACTCAGGTTCTTTTTTTTGTTCCTGTGCAACTAGGATATGTCTACCTAGTAAGACTTAAAGCTGAAATGAAAATGAAACAGAAATAGCTTTTTGCTTTACATTTGTTGCTAAGAAGCCATGTTGTTGTTATTTGACACAGGTAAAACCTTTGTTTATTTGGGAACTGTAAAACCATGTGGAACTGAACCATTTGATTCTTGTGGTGTTGACAACTATCTTAATTGATTCTCTTTTAGGAAATGCTTACCAGTATGGTGCCAAATAGATTTATATCAGAACCACATTTTTAGATCAATTTAAGGATTTCTATCTTGTTGTGTACTGTACTGGTTTTATCTTGTGTTCAGCCATTTATACAAGTAGAATAGTTCATATTAGTCTGCCCTCTTTCCCTGGCCGCTGCAGGTGGTGGTAGATCAGAGCGCTTAATCATTCTGTAGCCTAGACTTGTGTAGAATTGCAGAATAATCAGTAGGAAGCCACATGCTTAAAAAGGGAAGAAATCTGTACACTTAAATGCACCTTTGGTTGATTTCTCATTTCTTTCTCATTTTCTCACTGTTTGAATGAAAGGGGATCCATCTGGAAAGTTGTTTTTTGTTCCAAAAGGTCAATCTAGTTTTTTGATCTAGTGAGAGACAGTTTTCTTTCCATTGAGAGCAACACCCCAGCACTTTGCACATGGTACATTCTGAACATTATTACCCCTCCCCCAACATTTTCCCTCTCTTTGCTGTTCCTGTTATACAGATTGAAAGAAGCTAGTCAGTCTGACAGTCAACAGACATCTTTTGAGACATCTTTTGAGGACCTCTGTCAAAGGTCGCATACGTCTCTCTCCACACCCCACTGACACACTATTTTCTGTGAATCTGTATCATAAGAGATGCAGCATTAGTAGCTAAGTCGTTCTAAGCTAATTTATGCACAGATCATGCTAACATATAATGGTTCTCAGGGAAATAATTTCTTTGTGTCTTCTAAAGTTAGGTCATTACTTCTTGAGAAAATACTAATGTGCTATATATTTTTAAATATTTGTATTTAAATTTAACCTGGTAATTATGAATCACTCTTTGGATGTCTGCTGTATACTATATTTCTCCATGAAGTTAGCAAGCTAATTCTCTGCATTATTAGCTAGCTAGACAACAGAGTGCCTAAGAATCTTCAGTTTCCTTATCTTTAAATTTGTAGATAATGTTACTTCTGACACTGCATATATGACAGGTAGTCACAATTGTATGGAATGCTTTCAGAGAAACAGGAAATAGAATGCTTTGGACAGAAATCCATCAGCTATACAAGCGCTTATATATATATATATATATATATATATATATATAAAATATGGATAGTAGTGTTATTTAAGTTGAGTGCATAGAGGACCCAAATAATATTATTTGTCATCCAAAATAAATAGGAAAAGCAGTGTTTTAAGACAGGACATTATATTTGGTTGTGTTAAAGCACTAGTTAAAAAAAAAAAAGATGCTGACCTATGAAATGGATCGTAAGCCTTAATGATTGAATCAAGTTGTTCTCTGAATACTAAAGGTGGGAAACCTCAGATATACAACACATCATTGCCTTGGGCCTTTGTCCTGCTGTGTGGAGCGATAGAGACTGTGTTACAGTGCTGTTGCAGGCAGGATTTAGTAAAGCAGTTCCTGAACAGCAAAGCTGGAGGCCATTTTGAGTTACTGCAGGCATGGACTGAAATAAAATGTCTGACTGAGGGAGGAGCAACAATTTATCAGTGTAGTGCTAGTAAACTAGTACTTGTACACAAGAGTTTGGAATGTATACATTTGAGTTTACATTTGATTTTAAACAAATTCTTTATATGACTAATACCGCGTATGAGAAAGGTGGGAATTTTGGCTCACACAGATTATAAAATGAGATGATTTTTAGGTATACAAATAAAACAATCTAGCTTTCAGCATTGTGATCACTTTTGATGTATGAATGTTATATGAAGGGTTTACCTAATTCTCCCGAGCCTGTGAATACTATTTTATATGGTAGTCTAGTCAATGGTATGAAAATTAGTTCATGATTCCGGTTAAATCTGCCACAATTTTGAAGCAGTAGGCTAATTATAAGAGATAATAAAACACTAATTAGAGAAACACATTTGCATCAGGTGATTTAAGGGGAGAACAGTTAAAAAAAAATCTGGCATAATCTAGATGTGCAAAGAGAAAGAAACACTCAGAGGAAAAGCTATGTTCTTCCTCAGAAAAGGCAGTTTTCGACTAGTTTGCTGTTAAATGCTCTTGTTTGGCTAATGAGAGATTGAACCTTTCATGTTTATAAACTGGTTTTTTTTTTTTATTATGTACCATAGTACATTTTGCTCAAAGAGCAATTAGAAAATTTTCTAGGTTTGATCAAGATGCAATAGACATTTTCCTTGTGTATTTTTAAAATAACACGACGGGTAAATATGTTATTTCTTTCCTAGGGTTCCTCCGTCATTTAATGTGATCGTGTTTTCATGATCAGCAGTAATAACTCGGTGACCAAAGAAAGACTTGTGGTAAGACTTTTAATTACCTGATTCCTTATGCTGTTCTCTGCTCACATACACTCATGTGCAATCTTATCTTTGTATTTGAGATTACAAAGCAGATTATTGAGCAGAAGATAGACAATAACATGCATTTTTTAATTACGCTACATGTTGTACACATCTGGCCTTATTTCAGCTTACACTATACATATGAATAGTGTATAATTACAAATAGTAGATTGGTTTATGTCCCCTTCTTCACAGCAGACCAGAACATATAGCCAGAAGAGCTAATATTGACATTCCCTGTGGTAAAGTTTAATCCTTTCACACAGCATTTGACTACCTCTCCCTACATCTAGATAAAATCCAAATTATAAAATGACGTTTTAAAAGATCGTAATCGTTTTAGTGTAGATTGTGATAATAATGGAGGTGAAGAATGCAGGTATTAGCTGGCTAAGAAGCAAGAGTTTACCCTTTTTACCTGCATTAGACTGGGTAACACTCAGGAGTGTATGGACTGGTTAATATGAACACAAGAGACTTTTATTATTGGAAAATTCATTTTTTTTAGTATATTTTAACATTGTAAAAAGAAAATTCTTTTTAATAATTCATCTTTTACCATTTTAGAAAACATGATGAACAACCTGATTGTGTACATATATTGAGAATTGAGTTAATTTAATTCCAGAGGCATTTTAGGCTCAAAACACCTAATGAATAAATAACATGATAAAAACTGTGATACAGAGAATCAAATAGAGAACAGCAATTAAAAATAGTATGACAAAATGACTAAACTAACAGCGATGAGACTTTCCAAAGTTGACAGAATACACAGCCAAACTGTGCACATAATTTTAATGTCAGATAGAACATCAGTTAAATTAAAAAAAAAAAGCCAGATACCATTTACTTTGTTGAAAATTACAACCTATAAACACAAAAGAACCCCATAAACAAACAAACACAATTATTTGTTAACTATTTATAGAACACAAGAAAACTGTGTCAGCAAAAGTTCTTTCTAACATTTCTGATTGTTCTAAAATGTTAATTTTGGATTGAGGTTGTTTCTTTTGAGTCATGAGCAGGGCTTGGGCAGCTTGTCTCATGTTCAACTTAAAAAGAATCAATCTGTTTGAGTGCAAACACAATCTGTTTGAGTCGTCACCACCAATCAGCTGTCAGAAGTGGAAGCAGCGCTGCCGTAGTTCTCTTTACAACTGTGAAATGTTCCAAGCACTTCCTGGCAAATCATGAAAACAAATCCCTTGTCCTGTCTGAAGAATCATCAGTTATTAGATTCTGTATCTGAGTCAGTGTTCGTGTGTCGTTTGAAGAGCTTTTAGTGAAATTGCACTAAGACACATGGTGTGTATGTTCTATACCTTCCCCCCACTCTGTTCGCTCACTGTGCTCAGGATCGTTACAAGGCTTAGTGAAGCTTTCATGGCTTCCCCTTCAAATGGGTGATGGCCTGCTTTTAAACACTGCTACATAAAGGTCAAAAACTCTTTGTCTCACTGTTATTTCCATTCTTTCAAAACAAAATCGTACTGTTAGCCTGCACCTACATTAGTGTGCTACCGATACTTAAACACCAACATACTTGATATTAAAAGTGAAAAGAGACTGGGTGCTGAATTCAGTCATCTGGATTTTTGTATCGATGGTTTTGTAAGATGCCCTTAGTGCCACTGTCTGTGTTGAAGCGACGGCACGATTTTGCAAGAAGCACTTAAAGGTGTCTGCAGCTATTGCTTTTTGACTAACCTACCACTGCTGTTGATGTACATTCTGTATTGCTGTTAGCAGTTCCAGTGAGAGTTAGCATGGAGCAGCTGACGAATATTGATTCCAAATGGAGACGCAATAATTCTGACAGCATTATCACGTTATGGTAAATTTCATTTTATGCGACAGTACATGTCATCAGTTGTTCAACATTGTTCACCTTTAGAATCTTTTTGACGAGTAGTAATGTAACAGAATTACAGGCAGATGTTACATGCAGCTTCATGAGTGATGCAGAAAGGTTGGGGTTGGTATATGTATGTTTCATTAACTGATACTAATACAGAATTGGTATTGGCTTTAAGGAAATGGTGGTACAGACGAAGTCCTAGCTGAGTTTAAGCATACCAACAACCATTTGTAAATAAAGTAATAATGGACTTCTGAAGTTTTCATTCATGGAGCATCAACTGTGCAAGAAATATCTTTGTTGTGTGTTCCTTGTTCTGTGGGAAGCACACACACGCGCGCACACACACACACACACACACACACACACACACACAGTTGCCTCATAGACCCTTAAAGAGGACTGAACCACTGAAGCCAGGGCACTCTTGCGGGATCACACAATGACTTCCATAGGAATCTCTGGGCCTCATTCATCCCTTGTCACTTCCCTTACATGATCCAGAGAATACACAGGAAGACCACAAGCCAACCAGGATTCAGGATCAGATTAGCTTTAGGTCTTAGCTGTTAAACTTGATCATAATGTCCTCCCTATAGCAAGAAGAACCTACTTTCCTTCCCTCCTCAGAGTGGTGGACAGAAATGAGAATTGTAAGACAACATTAATCCTGAGGGCAAACGTGAAATAGATGTGGAGATAAACAAATTTTGCTGCACTACTGAAAACTGGACCCTTGCGCAAGTATTCAGGAAAGAAACCAGAAGCTGATTAGAGACAGGTTGGGAAAAAGAATGAAATCAAATCAAAACACTGGGGATTTTCCCTTTATGCCATCTGCTTGTTTGTTCAAAGCAGCTTCGAAGGCTCTTATTAAGCCAGTGGCCATTTTGAGTCATTGCACCAAAAATTGCTCGTATGCAGTGGGAGGGACTCTTCAAGAAACCTCATGTTAAATCTCTCTTTACATAGTGAGTATGCTAGCAGGCAGTGCTACATCCTTCATATTAATTTAGAATGCACTGTTTTAGTTATCCATCTGACATTTTTAATTAGTCTTTGAGAAGCTATTTGTTGTAATAATTATTTGTATGTGTTCTACATGAGACATTTTCTTAAGCCAGTTAAAAAATGGAACTCATGGATTAGGTGCTCATGGAATAGAGGAGTAACATTTAAATGGTATCTGTCTTGAGGGTGGTAGTAGAGGGGTGGTCTTTAATAGGATCGGGCCCTCAGTTTCTTTCTTCCAACATAACACAGGAGCTTGTTTTTTTTACCCTTGTTTTGGGTTGATTATGATTAAAAAAGATACATAAAGGTGAGCCAGAATATTGACAGTCATGTCATACCTTAAAAATACCTGTCCTTTTACAGTACAAATGAGTGCATAAAGCTGCAACTCAATTCACTCCCTGATATCCTTAAAGAGCTGAGAATTTGAAGTAATTTCATATTTCCAAAATGTCTCCTACAAGGTCTTGCATTCTGTTCCCTCTAAAACTTTCATAAAAAAAAAAACCCTCACATTTGCAGTACAGCTACTGGAAAAGGTTTTGTTCTTGTTTATTTGAATGCTACACCAGATTTTGTTGTCATCCCCCCCCCCCACATCCTGTACTTTACTAGAAGCCATTGCATTAAAGAAACATTCAGAAAATCATTCGATTAATCTGAATTAGTGCCAAATAGGAGTGACACTCTGGTCCATTTCTTACTGTCACTGACTGCACATCTTTGATGTTGTAAAAGTCAAAATATTGAAATTCTAACTGTCTAAGCTAATAAAAAATTCACATGGCTTATTGTAAATGTCACAGTATGTTATAGTTGGCAATAGGATTGAACTCATATAAACCCTGTTTCAGTTTTGAAACACAGAGGCCAAAAAACACAGAGAGTAAAAGAGAAAAGGAAGACAGATGTAATGTCTCGTATGGCGAGAAGCTCAACATCAGCTGAATAACGTGGACCCTAATGCTCATGCCTCATCTTCATTTTGCAGGTATTCTTGTCTTGCTCAGGCTTGGATGCTTGGCTTGATTTGTTTGCCTGCAGTCATTCCATTTAAATCTGAGACAGGTTTAAAGTAGATGAGTGCACTGTAGAGCATTTAGTAGAATTTTCTGTACGACAACAGTTTTTTTTTTAATTTCAGCCAGTGTGTAAAATATTTTTTTCAGATCATTTTTATAGTTTGCATTGCTCAATCTGGTATTAACAGTATGAGATATTGTAAGCATACTGCTGGATTTGAAAAATGGTACACTCGATCTCTATCTCTTCAAAGACAGAGTAAAACTGGGTTACTTTGTGTAATCTCATGAATGTTGAGGTTATGCGTTGAATGAGATTTATCTTTCAATTACACATTAGGAAAGGATATTTAATTCTGCAAATAAACAACCCATCCACCCCCATCTCCATAACACTTGGTATAGACCTGAAATCCACCCCACCCCCATCCCTGTAACACTTGGTATAGCTCTGAAATCAGATTTATTTATCAGGTTTATTTTTTTTTTGTTTGTTTGATTTTTGTTTCTTTTTGTTTGCTTGTTTTTTTGTTACTGTTCTTCAGACTCTTCTCTGGCTAAAGATGAGCTAGTCATTCTTTGCCTTCATGGTTTCATCCTGATGACCTACTTTTGAAGATCATTGTTTATTTAGAGTTTAAAGCTCCACCTTTTAATCGAGATATTTTCCTCTTTGAGCACATTGGATTTCTGCAATTCTAACAACAAGTACTTGGATTGTTAAGACAGTAAAGACAACCTGCCATCAGAAATTTATTTAAAAATGATAGCATAAAGCACAGAATGCCCATTATAGACAATGTAGTTATCCCCGTGTTCACATCTTATTTGCATTGTTTTAATACTCAGTTTTACAAGGTCCATGATCTTAGGCAACGATCAAATTAGCTTGGTGCTAATAATGACATTTATATGTGCATGTAAAGTTGCCTTATGTTGTAAATGTCCACAAAGGTTATAAATGAAGATGAAACGGGAGTTGCTCCATGTTTTAATTAGAAATGCACAAAAGGCAATGAAGACAAAAACGGACAAAAATGTGAATTAAAGGAACCAGATTGTGTTCACCATTGTGAGAAATGTGAATTAAATGGACCCTGAATAAAGGGACCATATTGTGTTTACCATTATGAGGAATGCTTTTTTGAACTTGGTGAGAGAGCGATTGAGATCCACTTGGACTTATGTGACTCAGTTCATGTGATTCATGTGTCATGTAGGAAGCCTGCTTCAAGTGGAGTTTTCTAATTGGTCCTTTTTATTTTTTTGCTCTTCATTATTGGCATGCACTGATATGATTCAGCTGGGTGGCAGTAGCTCCTAAAAAGCAACAATCTTACTAGAGTAACGCTGTAATACTGATTCTATTGAAAAACTTTTGTGAAAAGCAGGCAACTACACTGTTTGAACTGTGGCTACACTGTTCATTTATATGTGTGTGTGTGTGTGTGTGTGTGTGTGTGTGTGTAAAATCAGCAACTGGAATTATGTGATGCCAAAGAAAAGGATGTAGTCTGGTTGGCAAGTGTGAGGGCCTAAATGAGGTTTTCCCTTAGCCATATTCCCCACTTATCTGACCTGATGTATCTGTAGGGGAGCTCCATCTAACTCTTCTGAGGGGCATTTTTCACTTTCTAGGGAGACTGACTCTTGCATAGGAGCTAACTTACCTGCTTGGAAACTGCAGGTGCTAAACCTAGCTTAGTACACTAAGTTCAGTAGTACTGAACCACACCATGCTTGTGCAATTTATTTTTTTTATCTGTGTATTTGTTCCATGTTCTCTCTCCCCTGCCCTAGTATTCTTTACCCTAGGGTTCTTTAGATTGTGACTTCAAGAGACTTTTACAATTTCTTCCAAAGAAACTAAAATGATTTAATTACGTAAATTTTTACATATTAAAAAATACTAAAATAAGAACAAATGTAATTTGCTCTTTATCAAAATGTCAGGTAGTTATATGAATAAATTTATGCTAAACACAGAATAATTCAGCAACTACAATTGTTTACTGACAGTAAAATCAGTCATGAAGATGAGACAAGAAACGTAATTCTGATACTAGCTGGATTTCAACTTACCTAAAATTAAAACTGTAATATGTAAGTTTCCATTTTCTTCAAATGTTACAATATCTAATAAGTGATTAAAAATATCCTTTAAAATGTAGACTAAGGTCTCTACAGTATTTTAAAATGTAGCTTTCTCATCAAGTTCTAGGCACTAGTGAAGGTACAATTTAAATGATTAATCTCACAATGCAAACCTTCCAGTCTTTTAGGATACAGAAAATTTCATACCGAATAAATTCAGGTCATACAATGGGGAGAGAACGAGAGCAAAGGAAGTCCACCAGGAGGGATCAGTTTCTCACCAGTCAGGACATCAACAAGCTGCCACCTCTCAAGGACATGCTGCACTTTCCAACAAGCACTGGATTCTTACTATTCGTTCTACATTTGAAAACTTGGGGTTCTCGCAACGAAATTATGTAAAGTATGGAGGCCTTTTGTCTTAAAAAAAAAAGTGTTATCAAATTTCTTTATTAGTCCCCCTTTAACTTTATGAAGGCTGCATTGCCAAGATTGTTAGCCTAATACTGCATCCAACTGACTGTGGAAAACGGCTTTTAATAATGGCGTGTAGGTTTGTGATCACCTGTGATAACCAGTGATCTCTGATGCAGAAGTTAATGCTTTTGAAGTCCAGAAGTGGTATCTATGTGAGGGTAGTAAACAGTGTGACCTCTTTTGCTACATGCTCTAGAGCAGCCAGAGACCAACACAGTGTGGTGATTTCCCTGCACTAACACACCTACTAAACCTGGCCAATTAACCGATGAGTTGATTCATTAGTTTGAGAGAGAACTCTACTCTGGCCTTCTTTGTTGTGCACTTTACTGTATACAAATTAGAGCAAATAAAAACACTTATTTGTAAATATGTGCGCGGGTTTATGTTGACCCCTTGATTTATTATTTAGGTGCATTTTGTCCTCTAGATGATAAACAGATGGATTTGTCTTGCTCCCCCTAGGGTTAGGTTGGAGTGGTGCATCCTTCCACCCCATGTTTTGTGAAAATGGTATGATCTGCAAGGAGCAGTAATTTTCCATCCTGTTTGCTCACTGCAATTTGCTGCAGTGGGGGAGGGGACAGTTTCCCCCTTTTATCATGTGTTGTTGTTTTTTTCTTTTTAGTGGCAAATGAGGCAGTTTGGTTATAGGCACAAATGGCTTAGTTGACATTTTCTTAAACATTTTAAATGACCTTTTAGAATATGTAGATTCTTATCTTTTTTCATTTTTTATTTCGATGTGCTCAGGCTGCATTGTTTTGAGAGACAAATATTTTGTGTAGCCATGCAACCTGAATTGGCATTAGTGTGGTGAGATTGACCCGTATGAGTGTTTAGACACTGTGATCTGGTGTTGCTGGCAGGACCATAAAGAATGTGCTCCACCCGTCAGCCAACATGGTAGAGTCCTAGCAGAATTTCCCTCCCCCTTGTTTCTCTCTCTCTTTCTCTCTCGCCTATATATTGAGCGAGAGAAAGGGTAGACGAACTCGCATTCTCTCTCTCTCTCTCTCTCTCGCAAATGATGTTCAAGGCCTACATCTGAAGCTTACACAGGTTTACATTTTAGATTTATGTTGTCTGGGGAGGGGAGGGGCAGCCGCACTATTTTTTGGATGGTGTGTTTTTTTTTTGTTTGTTTTCTTTTTATCTCTCTTTTATAGTTACATTTTACATTTTTTTAATACACCTGTCTTTGTCTTTCTTCATTATGTGGCAACTAAACAAGATGGCATGGTGTAGTAGCCACATAAGATTAGGAGTTCAATTTTATGTTTTGCTGTTATAGTTCTTTTGCCTTCTTATTGGTGTCACAGGGTTGCTAGCATGAAAGAAGCATTGAATATTTAGAAGTCGTTTTACTTCACACCTCTTCAGTATTGTTATGCAGGGTTTTGTGAGGACAAATGAGGTTTTATGCTTTGGGTTGTTTTTTGTTTTTTTTTTTTTTGGCCGGCCTGGACTCTCTTTTTCATCATTGCTGGGGGTGCATTCTGTTGTGGTGTTTTCAATTTTTTGTTGTTGAAAGTTTAGTCTTGTGTGAGAGTTTTCAGTCTTGTGCCATCTTGTGTTGAGCGTGAGGTGTACGTCTCAACACCCCTGCTGTTTTTGAAAATGGTATGCTCCGTGTGTGGCTGTAATTTTACACCCTGTTTGTAGTGTGCATACTGTGCTGTGGTGGGGGAGGGGTTAGTCTGAAGGGATTAGTGTTCTGCCTTTTGCAGGGTTGTTTTTCCACCCTTCTTTTTTTCGTCTTTCAAAAATGGAGGTGTATTTGTTGTTTGTGTGGTTTTTTTTGGTTGGCTTTGCAGGACATCTTTGTTTTTGAGTCCTGTTTTAACGTATTACTCTTTTGAATGTGCAGTTTGAAATTTGTTTGATTTGATTGATCCAAGTTTTCTTGGCTAGATCTTGTGTGTGGATCTATTTTGTGACACTGTAGTGTATATGGTGCTAGCTTTTGGTTTGGGCCTGTGTGGGTGTTGCTACACCGTGTTCTGTTGTTACTGTTCAACACCCTGAATCACATGGTAGAGTTATAGCCAAGTTCCCCTCCCCCCCTTTCTCTGGTTCTTCCTCTGTCGCTCTCTTGCACTCTCGCTCCTGTCTACATGTGGTGTGCTCTTTGGACTAGAGAAACCAGGCTTGCTACCTCACATGCATTCTTTCCCTTTGAACTGATTATGGTCTACAAGTGAACAAGGAAAAAGAATTTTTCAATTTTGTAGGTGTTATATGTGTGTGTGTGTGTGTGTATAAATATTCAGCTCTTTGTATGATACTTTTAAGATTACTGGTATAGATTACTAGTAGCAACATTTCAGAATATTGTCTTTGGAAGGACGTTTGTGTTTTTGTGGGAGGATTTATCTACTGCTTTTTAAGTTCAAACAAGTTCAACAAATTAAAACTTGTTGTTTACAAACAGGTTTGCGCAACAGTTTTCTGTAGGTTTTTTTGATGCACTGTTACGTTTGATAGTGATGATGCTAAATGGAACCCAACTTGCTTAATGCTTTTAGCTCAAATTGGGTTTTTGGTCATATTACACTTCAACACTAGCTCCCAAGCTTTCCTATTCTGATGTGCTTCACCCGTTTTTACATAAGATTGCTTAAACAATAAAGAACACCTCTGGGCAGTCACTTTAATTGTTGCGGATATCTTGCTATTTACTAGACACATACAGCCCAGGCCTGAAGTCAGGTTGAGGTTGTGGTGCTCTTTTTTTTGTTTGTTTTTTTCCTTTTTTCATCTGACATGTGGTGGTGTGAGGCTCTTCTTGATGAATGAACATTCTTTGTCTTTGAGGTTCCAGGATCGCAGAAATGAAGTAATGAGGACCACAGTGTTTGTCATTTGGAATCACTTGTCTTCTTGGGAGAGAACGAAATAGTCTGGAAATGTTGTATTTCCTATGAAACAGTTTTGGATCCATAAGGGTCAGTCAGTGCGGTTCATTTTGATATCCCTGTTTACAAAAGTATTTGATATTAAATTAATGAGAGATTTACCCTAAACATTATAATATTAAAGGAACATGTCAGTTTTACTGTGATTTATGAAACCCAGAGAGGAGGCTGGAGCATGAGTTTATTTATATTGAAACACGATTTTTGTATACAAGAAGAGAGGCCAACTTGGAACCACTTGTCTACATGTGGACAAAAAAATTTCAGATAAGTTGATAAGCTTGCTTACAACTCTTGGAAGGATGTTGTAAATCATGCTCTCATGAATAGCAGAAGCCGAGACATGTTGAGGTGTTAATTCCAGGACAAGAATTGTTAATTTGATGAAGAATATTTAGACAGTTATGCAATATTACTGTAAACAAGGCCTACATTCTTTCAAAAATACTAAAAAGATTTTGGTTTTGTTCATTCTTGCATGTTTCTACATTACTGTATGTTTCTTTATACCTGTTTAATCTTGAGAAGTTAGTCCTATGTTGTTCATGCAGTTTGGTCCCTATGTAATGTGGTGTAGGGGAGGAGTCAGGTTTTTTCCCATTTACCATATTTGTCATGCTAAATATTTTTTAGTTAATTTAATGTTAATGTAAAACAAGTTTTAAAGCAAGTTAATTTAGCCATGTTGTTAATTTTTTATTTATTTATTTTTATATTTGATAGATTCATGATGGCTAAAATAAATGGGATTGTCAACTTCTGAAGGAAAACTGCTTATTCACCACAAAACATTGACATCAAACTTAAATTGGATGGCTACATTTTGACTGGACATCTAAAATTCAAGGTGGAAGATGTCTCCTTAGAAGAGGTGCAGATTCAAGGTGGAGAATAATGCCTCAGAAGAAGTGGATATTTGAGTTGGAGGATGTCCCCTCAGATGAGGTGGAAATTCGAAGTACAGGATGTGTCTGTAGAGGATGTATCCTCAGGAGGTGGAGATTTGAGGTGGAGGCTCTCAGAAAAGGTGGAGATTCAAGGTGTTTAAGGTGGAGACCATTCTGTTCTTTGTTTCATTATAGAACAATAGACGGTCACCTGTGGGTTGAAAAGGTTTGTTTTTCTGGGTTTTCTTGTTTTGTTTGGTCTAATTTATTTTTAATATGTTGTCTTGTGTTTTTTTAGCTTTGTGCCCCAACTTTGTTTGGTCTTGTAATAGTACTGGTAGTTTAAACTGCTAAAGTCCGATAGTGGATTCAGGAAATGAGTCTAATACAGTGTCTGAAAGGTGGTAATTTCTGAGTTTTCAAAAACATTTCTGGTTGCTTAATACTTTCTCAGGGAATTCACTGCTACCAAGTTAGGTGACTTTATAATTCAGTAAATTAGAGTTTGGCAGGGGGCATCAGCATTCCTGAAGATCATATTCTTTAGCCTACAGGGCCTTGCAACAGCTGGACTACACTAGTTTGTGGCAGAGGTTGTGGCAAATGGCGTAGTTTTTGCAGGCTCTTTGGAGGCAGCTTTGTTTTTTCTTTGGAGTTACTGGCTTTTCTTATCATTGTCTTGGACGCTTTTGTTTGTATGACATCTTGGTGTGAGGAGCACATCAGTTGTGCCACACTGAGAGTCATCTTGAAATGACTTTCTAAAGGGGGAAATATTTACTTGTCATTCTGAATCATTTTTGAATTGGACGCATGGGCAAGGAAATTTAACCCTGTATTCCCACTTGTTTGGACAAGTGGAAAATGTTTGAACATGTAGGAAATATGAGTAGTACAGCTGGAGGTTATGGATGCTACACAATAGCTGGGTATGTTGATGAGCCTTGTAGGGAAAACCCTACAATAGGATTGTGGCAACACACACACACACACACACACTGGAGAATAATTTTGCTCATGGAGAAAGTACTACAGGCTCCAAAGCATTTATTGGTGCAGGAGTGGCACTCACCTAATGTGCAGCCAATCACAGGAGCAGAATGTGATGTCATCACTGAATTTGTACACAACTACAGCAGAGAGGTCTGCTTCAGCACAGTGCTGGGCCTCTGCTAATACTCAGATGTTTCACTGGATGTTCAGTGTGCTTGAGAGGGGTTTGAAGAGGCACTGCAGCTTGTGCTCATAGCCGGATGACACTGCTCAAGATTATTTAGGTCATGAAACACACTGACCTATGGCTGGTAAAGTTGCTGCCATGAAGATTTTTTGATTGATAGGCCCATAGTAAGATTTGTCTTGCTCCCCCTTGTGTTGAGACAGAGATGTGCATCACCATACCCCTCTCTTTCGTGAAAGTGGTACGGTCTGTGCCTAGCTGTAATTTTCCACTCTCTTTGTGCCGCAGTGGGGGAGGGGTTAGTTGGTTATCTACTTTTCACAATGTTGTTTTTAACTATAGATAGACCCTGTTTTACATTTTTTTGTTGTTTTTATTTGTATTTTGTGGTGACCTTTCTAGAGCAATGTTTCATGCCTGCTTGAATGTTGGTGTAAAGGTTACCAATTAAAATATTTTATTTATGTGTATATATAAATATAATGCAAAAATGTGTTTTGTGTTTGACTTGTGCTGTTATCTGTATAGCATGTGGTGGTGTTAAAAGCAACACCTTAAAACAATATGTTTCCCCCCAGGCTTGTGAGTCCTAGTTTAGCTCCCCTCCCCCTCCTGTTCTCATTCCCTCTGTCTTGTGCCTACAGGGCTGTGTCCTTTAGGGCTGAGGCTAGCTAGCTTGTATGCATTCTTTCTGTAGCAGCAGATCATGGCTAACTACGGAGTGAGAATTGGGTTGATCCAAGGTTAAGTGTATATCTAGGTATTCTTTTATACTGAGTCAAGTGATTCCTGAGATCTTTTTTTTCCCTGTGGAATCATATCATTTTAGTTTTGAAGGTTTTTGATGTTTTGATAGTTTGGAGTATTTGAAATGGATATTTTTTGGACGGTTATTAGATCTTAGACCTTACGACTTTGTCGTAACTGTCTTGCGTAAAAAAATTAATAATTTTTGAGTTTTGTCACACTTTTAGCAGCAAAGCAGCGCAATTAACACGTTAGCTTGTTTTTGCGCAGCTAGACATTGGGAGGACTTGGTGAGTTTTATCAAGCCAGTGGCCATTGAAAGGCTAGTTGGTGATCCTGCTTTAGTCAGTGAGATCACTATATGAGTGAAGGGGGAGGAGCTTGTGCTTCAAGGATTGTTTAAATGTGTCTTCGAGAGGTAGCTCATGCACATGCAGGAGAACCTTGACGTAAAAAAAACAGCATTCCCTGTTGCTGTTATAACCTTACATAGAAGTTGTGTTCTAGAAGCTTTTTAGATTGTTTTTTGATTAATTGAAGACCTATTGACTGTAAAGAATAATGGGAAGACCCATACCTTGCTCCCTCTTGTGTTGATCTTGAGTTGTGCACTCTAACACCCCTCTTTATTGTGTCAATGGTATGATCCGTGCGTATCTGTAATTTTCCACTCTGTTTGCAGTTGCAGTGTGTGGGCACCATGCTGCAGTGGGGGAAGGGTTAGTTTAGTAGGTCCCTCCCTCCCCCACTTTAATATGTTTTAAAGCCATGGATTGAGCCTATGTAATTTATATTTTTAAGCATAATCCTACAGATTATGTAATATATTAGTGATGGAACAAATGTCTTGTTACATGATGTGATACAGCAGCGTTTGTTTTATGTTGGTTTTGCATCGTCAGTATGCCTGTTCCTGAACATTGTTGTAGTGTGACTGGTGACGGTTCACAGTACATCACGCTCCTTGATGGATAGTTTTGGTTGTTTCCACACTACCCTAAAATGTATAATCAATTACAGTGGTCACTCACATTCTGCATTTACACGATGGTTAGCAAAGGGTTAGTTTGACTCTTCTTTTTGGGATGTTAAAGTTCTTAACTGTGGTTAGTGGGATGACCCGGTGTGTGTGTGTGTGTGTGTGTGTGTGTGTGTGTGTGTGTGTGTGTGTATCTGTG
>JAOXYF010000014.1:5751504-5771044 GCA_028565775.1 Sternarchorhynchus goeldii
AGTGCATCCGTTCCTATGTGTGTTTGTGTGTGTGTGTTCTGATGTTTGTGTGGAATAGTTAGGTGTGTTAGAGAATCATATGATTCATTTGTTTTATTACCTTTACTTGTAATTTGTTAAATTCCAATACTTGGAGATGGGACTAATATATCTTGGGCCTTGAAACATCTAAGCCAAGCTTGGGCTCTGGGGCATGGTACTGAAATAGGGGCTTGCATTTGGACCATTGGGAATTGCAGCCTACTGTCTGCATGCAGCATTTTTGTGCGTGTCTGATGGATTTGCTCCTCTGTGGTTTTGGGTTGCTGTGTATGGAGAGCATACACCCATTTAGTGAGTTTATTTGGTGGCTGTAAAAGTCATTAATTGGTGCCAAAGTGTTTCTGATTATTATACTTTTCTGAGTGAAACAGGAAGGAGAAAGAGGTCTTGGTTGAGGACATTTGTGTGTGTGTGTTTGTTTTACCGATGTTTTTGTTTACTTGGTTTGTCTCTTTTTTATTTAAATTGCAGACATTTGTTGTCTACAAACCTTTTACCCAGTCCTGAAGGCTATTCTGACTGTAAAGACGATTGTACCTCATCCATTCCAGGATACTTTAGAGGTTCGCAAAACAATATTTTTAGGGCTCACCTGCAGACCAGTTACATTAAGAGATGCATGGATTTGATGTTCTGTTTTTGTTTAGTGTTTTTTTAAGCTTTGTTTGGCTTTTGTGCAAATATGGTCCTCTGATATGTCAGCCAAAATAACTGCTGGAAATCAGTGGACTGTAGCATTTAGAGCTACCATTTACAAGAGCTTCTGAGACTGTTAAAACCACGAGTGAGAATTGAGAGACCAAAGATAGGAGAAGACTTGGGCATCAGAATGATAGCACACCTTATATGCAGCTTATGTAACCTCAGAGCATCATAGTAGCAATGAAAGGAGCAAAATTTCAAAGAAACATCTCCTTGAACTGGACATTTCTCTTTGAAATCAATTGTAAGCAAATCACCACCACTACCAAGCTGCTGTTACCTCTGTAAGCTAAAGCTAACGGTCTCGTCAAGAATGATTCAGCTTTAGCGGCTGCATAGCATTAAGCCCTGGCAGCCATCTTGGGTCTTTACAGTGAGAGACGGACTCGTTTCCCGTACTGCTGTAGGGGAGGGAGGTGGTGCACCACAGCACAACTGGAACGGGGATGTTGTTACCGACCAGCAGCTATTTGTTGGAGTTTTTTGTGGTGCTTAAATAGAGGAAATGGATAAGGGAGGAAAAATATTAGTGTGTTAATGTTAATTCTTGTTTTGTTCCAAGACATTCTTGATCTTTTGTGTCAAGTCAAAGAGGATGAATTAGATAACCTGTGCATATTTATTTAATGCATTTTCCATTAAGGCAAACATTGCTGTACAGGCATGAGCTTTCCTGTGTTGAAGTGTTTTAGAATTGATGTGTATTTGGTTACCATGCACTCTTGCATTTGCTAACTGATGGTCCTCAGGTTACAATGTTCAGTTGCTATGTTCTCCCTCTCAGCAAATATGCAATTTCACTCACATACTAATAGCTAACTCTGAGATTGCAGTCTACTGACTGCTTTGACCCTGAATCTCAAAATAGTATTTGTTGGCTTCTAAGCTGTTATGCAGTGTTTGGTGTTAAGTAAAATGCTGTCTGTCTTATCCATTAATTTTTCAGTATTACAAGAAAAAAAAAAGGTTGTCATGGACACTAGACTTTTGAGGCAGGATATGAGCACTCTGACAGGAAGTGAGATCTGTTGCTGGAGGAGGCATTGCTTTATTTGGCTGCCAGTAGTATGAGCGGCAGCAGACCTGCCGACCGGCCCGTGCTGCAGTGCAGAAGCAACACTGCAGCTGCGGGTTGATCCTGAGGCACATGCAGGGAACCAGACGAGCTCGTGACCGGTTCAGGCTGCTGGGTGGTGTCGGTCAGAAGACTGTATGTGCCGCATGCTAGTGCAGAGATGCATTGAGGGAAAGGAACATTTTAAGAGCACAGTTGAGATGCAATGTTTCTTTAACACATGCTCAAGACAGAGAGATGTTTATACTTCCAGCTGAGTAGGTAAACATGACCAAAGCATTTGATGGATTAAATGAATCATTTCTGGCTTGTCTGTTCCTAGATCCACAAAAAAAAAAAAAAACAAACTTGTAAAATACTGTACCAAAAATAGTAAAGATGCCGTGAATATCACTTTCCTGATATTCTTAGCTATGCTAATATGTTGGAACTTCGTGTTATGGCAGGCAAGGCTTGAACCATGACAGGACAGGGGTCTCAGGTATGGGGATGAAAATCCTGGTACTCCGCATGAAGGAGAACTTTAACCTGATTATTTTCTCTCTTTCTCTCCTCTTTAGGGTGCAGACCAATCCTGTGGTCAAATCCATGAACACAGGTACAAAGAAAAAAAGCAGTCAGGTGAGACATATGGTAAATTGCGACTCTTTTGCAGCTTTGTGAGGTTTAAATTTTTTTCGTTGTGTACATCAGATTTTTTTTACGTTGTTATAACTACGGTCATGATAGACACATTTATCACCTTGTGCTCTGTTAGAGTGTCAGACAAATATAAATGTAGACTTGAGTCCAAGCTTTGTTTTGAAATTAGAACTTGTTAAAAGATCACAGCATTACATAAATGGCCACTGTGTCGCTAGCTGACTTTGTAGCCTGCTGTCCTGATTGGTTGCGTGTCAGGCCAATGAGGGTAAAGGGGGAGGAGACAAATGCTGGGTTTTCAGCCCACTCTCTTTTAAACAGGAGCATTTTGCTCTAGCATGATAGAGGAACCACTTGGTTTTAATGCTAGTTTGACAGAGGAAGTTTTTTTTGTCTTTATCTGATCTCATCATAGGCTTACTTTGGTTTCTCTTATTTTGTTTTGTCTGAGATGTTCTTCTCTTCTTCAGTTGTAGAATCTACATAGGTATTTCAATCAGGTTATATCTCCTTTCAAGGACAGTGGCATTTCTAAAGGACTATCTCCTTTCTGAGATAGTGGCATTGTAACGGTGGCAGCTAGAGATTATTGTTAACAGGGCAGCAGAAGTATCTAGAACAATCCTAAGTGGCATCTAGGTTGCAGAGTGCCACCTAGTGGTACATCTTAGACCATGTCTAGGACAGCTATTTTAGAAAATTAAGACATTTTTGCTGAGAACTTAAGATAACTTTGAATGCAGCATTTACTAAGAGTTTCTCTGTTTTACTATTTAACATGGTAAACCCACCAACTTAACCCAATTTCTCTGGTTGTCTTTCCAGTTTAATCAGGTGAAAAATGGAAGTCGCTGTGCCGGAAGAGCCTCAGAAAAAGATTTTCCGGGCTCGGAAAACAATGAAGATGAGTGACCGTCAGCAGCTGGAAGTACTTCACAGCACTTTGGCTGCTGTGTCCTCCAACTCTTCTGCCTCCTCTTCCTCACGGCCCCAGACGCCACTGGTGAATGGGACGCACACACAGGATGTCCAGAAAGGGAAAGAGAAAGAGAAGGACTTGCACCGCAAAGAGACAGGAACAAAGTCTCCTACCTCTCCCTCGGCAGGATCTTCCCCTCTCCCTTCCCTGTCTCTCTCCCTCTCGCGTTCACCCTCGCCAGCTGTTGCCCAAAGTCAAAATCCATCACCCTTGCCTTCGGTGAAGAGAGGGTCAGAGAAGGGCAAAGCTGAGGAGAAGAAAGGAGAAAAGGAGAAGAAAAACGAGAAAAAGCTGGAGGAAACCAAGGCTGACAAGACTGAAGTGAGTCCAAGCTCTCGTTGCAGTACTACCAGAAGTAGAACATGAAACAGCTTTCTGTACCTGCTCCTTCCCATCAGTTCATCATACCAACCCTCACAGAGCATGGGAACCCAGGAGCATATGGTTCATAGAATATAGTTGTATAGTTTGCTCTTATCCATTGCAAAATTGTTCTGGGTGATCATCATGCAAACACACTAAAGGATTTTCAATGGAGATTCTCCCCTGATGACATCTTGTAGTCCAAAACTAAGTTTGTTGCTAAGCAGTGGTGGAATTCTCAGTGAACATGGTTTGCATTTTTGTATTTATTAGAGCAAATTTTATTTATTTGTTGTACACTTGGTGAGATCCTTTTTTTTGTCCTTCCAGACCTGTACATCTACACATGGTGGATCTTCTGTGGCATCCAACAAAAAGGGTGACCTGAAAAAGACTACGGACCAAGTGTCAAGAAGGGAGTTGGTTGTCATGGATATAGATGCTTCCCTCGAGAACGGTTCTGTAGAGGAAAAGGATGAGAAAAGCAGCAAGGACTCCTCTTCTCCCTCTGGCTCTCCGGCTGGCAGTTTGGAGTGTGACCCAGAGGTGAAAGAGGGCTTCCTGTGCCTCAGTGAAGAAGATGAGGGCCAAGCGGAGCGGGATGAGATGAAAGAAAAGAGCGAGAAGATGGATACGGATGCTAAGAACGAGGAGAAGATGGAGAGAGAGAAAGGCTGTAAAGCAGGAGATGGCACAGGTAATCTGTGCCCATTTCAGGTGTAATGAGAAAATTGGAGAAAAAAGTGGAGAAATGTTTGTTTCTGAAACATGCAGGTGGTGCTCAAAAGTAGGTGCCACGTAGAGTTGAAGCAGTCACTGCCACACTGCTACAGTTCACCCCATTTATAGTGCAGTGATCCATTTTAGTACGTCGCTACAAGGCTAAAGTGCAGAGCTGGATTTTTGGCTTTTTTTGCCATGCCCTTCACGATTTAACTGTTGTAGGATTTCTGGAAATAATCTAATCTTGGCTGAAAACACACCCATCTGAATCTCTAACTCTATCTATGCACTGTTGTTTTGGGGAATACAGTGAGTTTATCCTATCATTGACATAATCTTTTTGCAGACAATCCAAGACCGAGTTGTTTTTGCTGGAAAAAGAAAAATCTTTCATGGAATTCTTATGTGCCTTCAATAAAACACATCTGCTGCCCCTCTTTTACTGTAGGTAACGGCATTCCTGTGGGGAAGAAAAGGTCCTTTTCACCAGAAGTGGGTAACGATGTACGGAAAGATGGAGGAAGTAAGGAAGGGAGAGAGGGGAAGAGAGCGAGGGTGGAGGGTGTGGAACTGGAGGCCCAGCTGGAGCTAAAGATCACGGCCAATGCAGGCAGCCGCCTGAAACTGGAGAAGGTTTGCTTGCTTGTTTATCTGTTTCCCCCTCTTTTATCCATTTATATTTTTGTTAGGTTTGTTTATTTTAATCAGGTTTGGAGAGTAGCTTTTGTTTACAATAAAAACCTCATAGAAGGCACAGCATTATTGGATTTCTAGGAATATAGTTGCTATAGCAGCACAACTTTTTCCCCCCCATTTACCTTTGGTGGTGTGTTTAGTTCCAGTTAGTTATTTGTTCATATTCAAAGACATGTCCCCATAACCACTCCCTTTTAGGTGGTGCAACAGCTGGTGGAGGAGCGCCTGCGTATTCTGCAGCTGACTGTGTTTGACCGTGGTCTGCAGGAGCTCAAGGAGAGAGTGGAGAAAATCGACACAGTTACCAAACAGCAGAATGCGCTGCAGCATATTAGCACACTACAGGTGAGTCCTGTACCAGCGCAAGCTTCCCTTATGAAAGGGTTAAAATGGACCCTAAATCTAGACACACTTGCACCAGTTATATCAATTATAGAATAGTTATAACATGATATCTAATTATACAATTAGATCTTTATTTACCAGACAATGCAGTTTCCAAAACCAAAAAAATGTTCTTGACATGCTAACACAGTATAAAATGCCATTTTTCTGGAATTTGGTATATACATGATAATATACAATAATATATATACAAATGTACAGTGTACATTAAGACGCTTGAGTTGTGTTGTTCACTCTCACTGATTCCTTTGTGCTTGGTTTCAGGCAAAAATTACAAGACTGACCAAGAAGTTTGGAGCTGCTAACCAGGCATCCGAGAATTCCAAAAAAGCTCAAGAGGTAAGCCGTCTTGTTGAAGTCATTCATCAATACAAGGTCATAGTCTTTACTGACGCTTCAGCCAGAGAATATTTTATATTAGCTGTATTGGTTTTGTATGTTGTACTGTTTATATAGGTGCTGATATATTTCAAATGTTTATTTCTTTTAATTTTGATGATTATAACTGACAACTAATGAAAATCCTAACTTCAGTATCTCAGAAAATTAGAATATTGTGAAATGGTTCATTATTAACGACAGCTTGTGCCACACTTTAATCAGCTAATTAACTCAAAACACGTGAAAAGGCCTTTAAAGGGACTCTCAGTCTAGTTCTGTAGGCTACACAATCATGGGGAAGACAGTTGTCCAAAAGATGATCACTGACACCTTGCACAAGGAGGACAAGACACAAAAGGTCATTGCTAAAGAGGCTGGATGTTCTCAGAGCTCTGTGTCCAAACAAATTAATAGAGAGGAGAAGGGAAGGAAAAGATGTGGTAGAAAAGTGTACAACCAATAGGGATAACCGCACCCTGGAGAGGATTGTGAAACAAAACCCATTCAAAAATGTGGGGGAGATTCACAAACATTGGACTGCAGCTGGAGTCAGTGCTTCAAGAACCACCACCACACAGACGTATGCAAGACTTGGGTTTCAGCTGTCGCATTCTTTGTGTCAAGCCACTCTTGAACAAGAGACAGCATCAGAAGCGTCTTGCCTGGGCTAAAGACAAAAAGGACTGGACAGCTGCTGAGTGGTCCAAAGTTATGTTCTCTGATGAAAGTAAATTTTGCATTTCCTTTGGAAATCAAGGTCCCAGAGTCTGGAGAAAGAGAGGAGAGGCACAGAGTCCACATTGCTTGAGGTCCAGTGTAAAGTTTCCAGTCAGTGATGGTTTGGGGTGCCATGTCATCTGCTGTTGTTGGTCCATTGTGTTTTCTGAGGTCCAAGGTCAACACAGCCGTCTACCAGGAAGTTTTGGAGCTCTTCATCCTTCCTGCTACTGACCAACTTTATGGAGATGCAGATTTCATTTTCCAACAGAACTTGGCACCTGCACACAGTGCCAAATATACCAGTACCTGGTTTAAGGACCATGGTATCCCTGTTCTTAATTGGCCAGTAAACTCGCCTGACCTCTACCTCAAGAAAATCTATGGGGTATTGTGAAGAGGAATATGCGATACACCAGAACCAACAATTCAGAAGTACTGAAGGCCACTATCAGAGCAATCTGGGCTCTCATAACACCTGAGCAGTGCCACAGACTGATCGACTCCATGCCACGCCGCATTGCTGCAGTAATCCAGGCCAAAGGAGCCCCAACTAAATACTGAGTGCTGTACATGTTCATACTTTTTTCAGTTTTTGAACTGAAAAAACTGTTTCAGTTCTTTCTGAAGAACTGAAACATTTCTAAAGATCCAACATTTCTAAAGATCCGTTTTTTTATATTGGTCTTAAGTAATATTCTAATTTTCTAAGACACTGAATTTGGGATTTTCATTAGTTGTCAGTTATAATCATCAAAATGAACAGAAATAAACATTTGAAATATATCAGTCTGTGTGTAATGAATGAATAAAATATACAAGTTTCACTTTTTGAATGGAATTACTGAAATAAATCAACTTGTATATAAGATGTTTCTTTTGAAAGTCAGGATTTTGTCTTTTTTCTTTGTAGCAGGCCACTGCTAATAAGGCTACTGCCACAACCAACACTACCCCCACAACTCAACGGTGAGCTCTTCCCGAGTTTCGACTAATTAATGTCAGCCTAAATTAACATGAGAAAGGTGATCTTGCCTCAGTGCAGTCTGTAGGGAAGCACTCCCCCTTGTGGCTAAAACGGAGCTCTAGCTACTTCTGCTATCTGTGCATTTTTTAAAAAAGCTGTGATCTTTTCACTTTTTTTTTCACTTTTTGTCTTCATTGTTTTTCAGAGAGTTTTAATGTTTGATGTTTTGTTACAGTACTGTAAGAACTACAATGGACCCCAGGCAGCCCAGTGCACCTCCCAGTCAGACCAGTTCCACTGGTATGGCTCTCTGAGCACTAAAGTCTAAAAGTTACAGGAATTAGTCTAATTTTTAGAATTGAATAAAAAAAAACCCTTAATTTCTTGAGAAACTGAGAAAATATATAAGTTAGCTTTAAGGCAGCTTCCTAATAAAAAAAAAAGGAAATAATTGTATCTTCCTTTCCTGTTTTAGCTACTCCAACTCAGCCCAAACCTCTGTCCACTCCGACCACACCAACCTCCTCTGCCTTGGCTGCCCCTGCTCCTATTCTTCAGATCATCTCCACAACCACAAGCTCCACCCCTGCCTCCTCCACCACTTCTCTGACTGGCCAGGCCCATCCGGGTACGCTGCTACTGCAGACCCGCCCCAGCACTGGTGTCATGACGACCAGCTCGGCCACGTCAGGCAGTCAGCCTGTATCTATCCAGCCATTGCTGATTCAGCTACCGCTGGCCATGGCTAACGGGCAAGGAGGGACAATAGCTGGGGGCGTCGGCCTGATACCCGTGTCCTCGCTTGCCCCAGTTAACAGTATTAACAAACCCAAGACCACAACAGCTACAACCGCCTTCATACTGCAGAAGACGGCGGCGAATGTTGCTTCGTGCTCTTCGACGTCGTCCTTGGCGACGTCGGCCTCACAGGTGTCTCTAGGCAGAGCAGTGTACCAGGGTGGGACGGGGACTGTGAGTTCGCCCAACGCTGCCGTTTCTGTGACATCGACGCGCACGCCAACACAGTGCGCCACCGTCGTGGGAGTGGCTACGGCTTCATCGTCCCCGGCGACGATGCTCCCCGCGGCGACAGGTTCAGCAGCGGTGGCAGGCGGGCCTGGTGCACCATCTGCATCCGCAATGACTTCCAAGACAGGTAAATATGTGAGCATGCGCTTGATAAACACAGTGAGTCACCTCTGTCACACAATGCCACCTCTGTCACCTCTGTCACACAATGTCTGTCATTTTCATACAGTTTTGTCAGCTAATATTGATAGTCTCTTTTCACCCCAGATAATCAAGCCTCTAATTCAGCTCCTGGAAAACCACCTGCTCAGGTAACCTAGTTGTGTACTAGAACATCACTGTTACGGTTCATTTTAACAGTGTAAAAGCTGTACTGAAACATCACTGTTCATTTTAACATTATTAACGCCGTAATGCCTGTTATAAGTTGTTTATTTATTGTTTACCGTTGGTCCCACAGCCTGCTCGGCCCAAGGGCTCAGTCATAGACCTGACGGAGGATGACGATGATGTGCAAGGTAAATGACTGCTCTTGCCCTGAACCCTTGCTCTTCCTCTCAGATTACTCTTCAGCGTTTTCAGCGTTTGGCTTTATTTAAGGGTTTGTTATTCACTGGCTGTGTGTGCATTGTAGTGACAGGAGTGCAGAAGGCGACCATTCCCTCTACTGCCACTGCTACCCAGCGACCCCCAGGCCCTCCCCCTCCATTAGTCAGCTCCGCTTCTGTTGGTGAGTGTCTGTCTGTCTCTCTCTCTCTCTCTCTCTCTCTCTCTCTCTCTCTCGCTTCTTTTCCACTTTAGGGCTGAATAGTTTAACGGATTACTGAGACAGTATTTGATTCTTTTCATAATTTGTTACTAAGCAACTTCAGTCATTGTGCGTATTTGGCATGTTTTGGCCTGTGCCGATATACGATAACACGTTATTAACATGTTATTAACGATGTATGGTGACTTTATTGTGGATACTTCACAATACAGTCGCTGCATTTTAAAAACAGGCTGATTATTACACCAGAGACACGAATCACTGCTGTAACAGCCTCTCACACACTGCTGTAACAGCCTCTCACACACTGCTGTTTGGTGCTCTGTTCAGATGTCACTGTCCTCGCAGCTATGAAGCGGATGTGCAGTAGAAGGAGGTGTATAGAGAGCGTAGTGGAAGGTGGTGTGACTCCAGAAACATTCGTTCTTAAAAACTTTAAATCAGAAGTGTGGAAACATTTCAGCTACAGATAAAATGAAATACAGGTGATCACAGACAGGTGGCCAAAGCAATTTTGCCCACTTAAGGTCACCTCTGCAACCTGACCCAAAACGAATGGTACTGACTGGCACGGACAGGTAAATGAACCTATGGGTCTTTGCCCTGTGATCTGAAGTAAGCTCATCTGCAGTGTGTTGGCTAGCTAATTATTTCTGTAACAGTGGTACAGTGAGAAACTTTAGTGCAGCGGTTAACAATCATTTCTTCCTCCAAAACATGAGCTTAAGATTCAGTGCTTAATTACTAATAACTGGTAAGACCTGTTTTTTATTATCATACTCTATACTGATAGAGCAGCGTGAGCCATTATGCTCTATGTTTACTGTAACTAACATTGCTGCTCAATGTCCTGTAGCCTGTTTAAAAAAAACCAAAAAAAACCTAAGCTTATTTCTGCAAAACTATACTAACAAAAATACTGCCAGTATGTGAGCCTATATCAATTAGTATTGTACGCTCAGTATATTAAAGTTCCTGCCTGGCCGGATAAAACGGAAACATGACAGAGTTGCTCAGCAATAAATTTATAAACAGTTTCCTGTGAAACTATGAAAAGTTCAAAACAAAGTCCAGCGAGTCCCTTTGTTTAACAGTTACTGTCATGTTGCATTTAGTCATGTGTAAATTTTCAATTAATACTGGTACTCAAGCAATATCTTCCTTTATTACCATTCAAGTAGCTGAAAAGCCACCCATCAAGGTACCCTGACCCTGCCACTCCCTGGTATGTTCTGAGAAAGCCGTGCTGGGCACAATATGTAATTGCTCTGTGCCAAACAGTGTTCGTGTAGAAATATGACAGGAATGGTCTTACAGTGGGGAAAGAGGCTTCTCTCTCTCTCTCTCTCTCTCTCTCTCTCTCTCTCTCTCTCTCTCTCTCACATCATATGTTAAACTGCACTGGACATCACAACAACTCATATTTTTGAATACAAATTATTTAATTACTTAAATCTATCATTTTTGTAAATACGTAAATCTACATGTTATTTGTGGTAAAATGTGTTTTTTTTTTTTTCCTCAGCAGGTCGCTCTGTGACACAGCATCGACCTTCAGTGGTACGTTTAAAACATTCTAAAACATTAATGTAGCCTTAAAATGGTTTTCAGTTTATGTTGTACGTTCAGGAGATGAGTTGTACCTAAGTCATCTTTGTTTTTCCCTCATCTTTCCAGGACTCGCCTTCCAAATCTCGTCCAGGGTCCTCTTCATCAGCTTCTCTTCCTCCGTTACCGTTGGCGCCGACTCCTCCTGCACGACTGCCCGCGGATGCTGTACACACCTCACCTCCCCAGCAGCCGCAGCTGAAGCTGGCCCGTGTCCAGAGCCAGAATGGCATCGTTCTCTCCTGGTGCGTGGCTGAAACGGACCGTAACTGTGCAGCCGTGGACAGCTACCACCTGTACGCTTACCACCAGGACCACCAGGGGGCAGCAGGAGGCAGCACCTCGACACAGTCTCTGTGGAAGAAGATTGGCGAGGTGAAGGCACTCCCACTCCCCATGGCATGCACGCTGACGCAGTTCGTGTCGGGCTCGACGTACTACTTCGCCGTGAGGGCAAAAGACGTGTATGGACGCTTTGGACCGTTTTGTGAGCCTCAGTGTACAGATGTCATCAACCCAACGTCCTCAGGCACTTCCTGATCTGGATGTGCGTCATGGTTGGCGGATAAAATGGTGTAGTTGGTATAATATCCAAACTGTGGAAAGGACTGAACTGTTATTTACACATCAGACTACTGTTTAGTTAGGACTTTTCTGAAATTGGGATTACCCCCAGAATCTGGATAGGATATTTAAAACTCATATTGACATATCTTTGTTATTCACACGGCCGTGTGTACACACAGACTACAATAGCACAGATTCTTACCCTATTCAAATTGACATTATTTTTAAGAAAAAAGGGGAAACTGGCACTTTTTCAAATTGTGCCTGAAACTACTTTCCTTGTGTACAACTGTACAGAGTCAAGTGTTGAATCGAGAGGTCAGATATTTGTTCGTTCCATTCAAAGTCTTTGGTTTTCTTTTTTTAAGATGATTTTGTTTGTTTTTGTTTTTTAATATAAAGAGATTCGGTACATTGCACATATGCTCCATAGTATTGCCTGGTCTTAAGCTACACAAGACAGTGGTAGCATTAATGCTCTTGTAATGTTCTGTCTGGTAACCAGACACCTCAAGAACTACAAATAAAGTTAAAGATTTAAAAAGATACACAATTGTCTGCCTTGGATTTGTGTTTGGTCATTGTTTTTACCAAGGTACATGGACCCTACTGTAACCTACTGTGTAGTAAAGATTTTGGACATGGTCACGGTACAGTATGAGAACCTAGTTATATTCTTTTCATCTTATGGTTTAAGAGTTTTGTTGTCTATCTTTCTTTAGTTCCATATATGTAAATATAACAAATTATGCCAGTTTTATTGGAGAATAATGTATTTATTAGGTATATCCCTTACCTAATAAACAGACAATAATGTACAAATAGTATATTCCATGAAGTCATGCATCATGTGACTGCAATGTATAATTGGGGCAGACTGACCTTTCTGTGATTAGTGTTCAGCTGAACAGTGGAATGTATGACCTCATAACCAAAGAAAATACCAAAGAAACGTAAGTGAGTGAACACTGAGTGGGGTAGAAACAACAAAAAAGGGACAGTTTATTAGTGATGCTGTGAACAAAAACAGCTTGTGGATCAGAGGGGCTAAAGTAGAATGGAGAGAATCAGACAAGCAAACTGTTGGACCCACAACCAAAAATTGCATGAGAATTTAAAGTCGAACACAATAGGACACTGATATCCAGTGATGACTGGATCATTGCTGAGCAAATTCATCCTACCATGAACATATATCTTGTATTATTAATTTTAATGTCCTTTGTTGGGGTGAGACAAACATCCAAGCAATGGCCCTCAAGGATGTGTCTCAGACAGGTGAGGGGACATAGTCACAGGTAGAGGAGGTGTAGGAGAAGACCCCACGTGGAAAGTACCATCGTCATATTGAAGAGGTGGCAGGAAAAGCAGCACAGTATCAAACACTGAGCACAAGGTTGTTCAAAGCTGGGTTGTAATCACACCAGCCAAGACCCAAGATGCAGAAGCTTTGAGACAATCTAGCACCTAAAAGAAGTGTGCAAATGCCTCGGAAAACAAACAATGAGAGACACAACCCAGTGAGAGGGATCATTTACCAGAAAATAGCAAGGCACATGAGATAGACACCCCCCCAAGGCACATGAGATAGACTACCCCCCCCCCCAAGTTCAAACAGAAGGAACCACAAGGAGTGGAGGAGAACAACAAGGAAACGATCCTGTGGGACCTTGAGATCTAGACAGATAAGGATGTGGGTGGGCATTCAACCAGACACTGTGATAGTGGAGAAGATTCAGAAA
Organism: Sternarchorhynchus goeldii; assembly: GCA_028565775.1. NCBI lineage: Eukaryota > Metazoa > Chordata > Actinopteri > Gymnotiformes > Apteronotidae > Sternarchorhynchus > Sternarchorhynchus goeldii. The sequence goes on from JAOXYF010000014.1 coordinate 5,764,912, forward strand.
AAAAATGCAGTGGTAAAAGATGTGTCAGTCCCAAGTTATGGAATCATCCAAAGGAAGGAATTTGAAAAGAATAGCAGAGATTGAAAGAAATGAAATGTGGAAAGTTGACACCAAGATTGTCCCAGTAGTGATAGTGCACTTAGGGCTGTGACCCCTGAGATGGAGGAATGGCTACGTCTCTGGTAGAAGCTCCTGGTTTAAGGATAAAAGATATGACCACCCACTGGAAGGACAAGAGAAATTTTAATCATTTAATATTTTCCCTTGTATTAGTGACTGTACCATCCTTTTTAGGAGTGATGCAGAAACCTCTCAATTTGTTTATACACCATCGGTTTGTAGGTCAGCATACAAAAATAATTTGCCTCCTGAATAAAGCCTAATCTCCCTGAATTTAAATTCTAAGCTTTAGAGGATCCAGGAGTTTTGTTTTGCTGAGATGATTTACTAAAGCCATTTACACTCAGAATTACTAGAGTCTAAAGTCTGAAGGCTTGAGTAAGGACACTAGCCTCTCCACCTACCACTTCATATTCTAAATAAGTAAACAATTTCAGTTCTGAGAAATAAAGTGAAAAAGAAGGAAACTGTCATAATAGTATTTTAGGTCCTGTGCTTATTCATGTTTTTAATGTGGCAAGATTGGTTGATGATGTAGCTTGGGTTAATTAAAGAAATGAAACATTGTGTCTAACTGTGTCTTATAAACATGTCTAGTACTGTATCACACAGTTTAATTTTACACGGCAATTTAATTTTGGCTTTTCCTGTTTCAACTCGAAAATTAATCCCTGGCTGCATCATTGATGTGCACTAAATGTGAATTAGGATCCATCTGATAAAGGCCATAATTAGATGTGTTGGAGCAGGGAAAGTGCTAAAACATGGGGATACCATTTAGGGATTTCCCAACTCTAACACCCCCACATCCTGCAGACAAGACCGACTTCAGCTTTGTGTGAGTTGCTCCTTGGCCGGGAGGTGTCTGCAGACGCAGACTGCAATGAAAAAGTTACACCACTAGGTGTCAGTAAGCTGTTCAGATGTTCACACTGTGTTGCTCTACCAGGGTTAAAATGAGAACTAAAATGAGAACTGTTGATGTTGTCAGTTATTCTTGAACTAGACTTGAAAAATAATTAATAAGAAGAAAAATACTAATTACCATTTAGAACAAAAAGAATCTTTTATAATACAGCATAAAGGTTTACATTATAATGTAAGCAAACGAAAATTCTTTACAATTCAAATGCACTGGTAATGGACACATTGTGATGTAAAGACTAAAGCTAAAGAGGGAGTGTCTCAGACAGATGGAGGACACAGTCACCATGGAAGCAGAGGAGGTGCAGTAGAAGACCCTGCATGGAACGTACCATTGTCAGATTGAAGAGGTGGCGGGAAAATGGGGGGCCTGACTGACAGTTCAGAGACACCATTCACCTTGTCTGACTGTGGGAAAGGAAAGAATTATAAGATCTGCTTGAAGTCAATATTAAATATTTTGGCAAACCAAAATGACCTCATGCCTGACTTTTCTGAGTGTTTGTGTTCTGAGAATACAAACGTCCAAGCATTTGAGAGTAAAAGATCAATATAAGAGATGGATTATCTGAATGGTTACACCGAAACCCCCCACCAAAACACAAACAGCGAGCACAATCTCATCTGAAGAGTCAATGTGAGCATAACCTTGCCTGAAAACAAAGATAAGACACACTGATGAGGTAAGATGCGAACTAAATGGCATTTAATTCCCCAAAATGGGGGTAAACAGCATTGAGACACAAATGCAGAGTCACTGAAAACTGCCTTGATCATTTAAATGCTGGAGCATCAGGAAGTGCGTGGGAGAAAGTTCATTCCCATCCATGGGGGGATCTAATAGCTCTGAATCACACTCTAAAAGCAATTCAGTTTCTGCAACATTGGCTATGAAGAACTGTACTTTCATTACCCCCCTCCCCTTCACTATTGCCTTCTTATCCTGTAGAGGGACCCCTTTCCCTGCTTTAGTCCCTCACTGTCCTGACTGTCTCTATCTCCCACTACCTCACTTTTTTATCGGTGAGGGGAGGTAGAGAGAGAGAGAGGGAGGGAGGGAGAGTGAACAGGCAGACTCACAGCGTGGCATTCACAGGCAGACAGCGCAACCACTAGCACCTCTGCCACCAGTTTTCCCTGTGCACTTCCGCACTCACTGTCTATGGAAAAGGGCTATTTCCCATTCTAAACGGAGGACTCATTTATAACAAGCCAAAAAAGAACAGGAGAAAAAAAAAAACCACAAGGAAAAAAAACAGCAAAGGAGAAATTCAGGCAACAAGGAGCCCAGGAGAAATGAACTGAGAGACATCCAGCACCTCCTCTGTTCCTCCCCCCCTTTAATTAAAGGAGAGAGAAAGGGACGACAAGAGAGAAAACGGAAGTCACTGGAGTATTCGTTTTTTTCTTTCGTTTCATTTTTTTCTTCTTTCTCATCGTGGTGCTGGGAGGCGTGTCGTCCTTTCACCTGTGTGCGCTCTCCATCATCTGCCTCCTGATTTATTTCTCCATCTACCTGGTGTACAATTTTGTCTATCTATGACACGCTCCGGAGTGTATAAGGAAAGGGAGAGGGTCTTTTTTGCATCTGCTCCACATGCTCGGTTTCTCGTTGCCCTCGGTTTCCACTTCGCTCCAGCTTTTCTCCTCCATTGGTCCCACCTCTCCATATTCTCCCAGGCCACCCCACTCTCCACCCATCCTGACCTCCTGAGAAAAAAAATCGGACTGAATCAAAGTTGGACAGAATTCTGAAAAATAACAAACTTATCTTTTACATTCCTCCTATTTTCATTCTTTCATTCATTTTTACCTTTTCTTTCCCTTCTCTTGGTCATTCACTACTTAACTTTTCACTCCACTCCCCTTTTCTTTACCTGGACGCTTTAAAGTTCCTCTAGGTAGGTCTAACAACTTGTTTAGTGTCTGTCTGACCTGTTTGTCTGTGTGTGTACCTGTGTGTTCTCTTTCTTTATGTGTACATAAAACGCACATTGACACACACACGTACATACACTCATGCGAACGCACTAAACAAACGGACAAACGGAGGTGACAAGGATCTTTCCGTTCGTCTGATTCCACTCTTGCATCCTGTTATTCCTGTCTGTTGTCCATCCCAACCCCCCTCCATTATCTCTTGTTCAACCTGTTCAACACACAACAGTTGGCTTCAAGTCACAGATGCACATATAATTATTGACGGCCGCTTTGCCATTTTTATTACCCTCTCTTTCTATATTTAGTCTCTGAATAGTCATTCTGGCAAAACCACCTGCGTGAAGTGAAAACCTTTAGTGTTACTGCAGTGTAAAGCTATTTTTTTCAACAGGCCTCTATAAGCTGTAAAATGACGCTTGGCTGTAATTCACTTGTTATGTTATGTGGGAATTTGCTCTGAGACACTAAAAGATTGATTTGTTTAATGTATTTTTAATCCGGGTTAACAACTGGACAAATGCAACCTTGTTAATGTTAATATGCTTAATCTCTGGTTCTTGGTTGGGTTTGTGCTCTTTTATCCTACTGGAATGTTTAATATGAAATCTGCTCATAAAGTGTGTTGACCCCCCCCCCCCCAAAAGGCCATAAACAAAACAATTGCATCAAAACCATAGTTTTTGCTGCTCGTCTTAAACATCCCCTTTTACTGGGTGTTTAATTTCCATTTGTCACTCTTTCATCTGTCTTTTCTCTCCTGTTTGCTGCCTGTCTGTCACTGTGGGAGGCGGGCTCTCACTTTTTCCACTCTCCTGCTCATCATTATAACCCTTCTCACCCCTCCTTCCTCTATCCATCCCTCCTTCCTCCATCTCCCTCGTTCTCGCACTCTTCTCGGATCCCCCTGATCGGCTGACGCGTGGGGCAGCGTCACAGAGCAGATGGCGGGGGAGCAAACCCACCAGGGAATTATAGACCAACTTTTTCTATCCATTCACTAAATCAGTGAATTTCCAGTGTTGCGATTATACATTTCAAAACTGTTGAATTGCCATTTCTCAGTTGATGCAGGTATCTTTTTTTTACTATGCATGGACAATATCTTAATAGGATGTGCAGCATTTTATTAACACTGGAAGGGAACGAAATTGTATGTATATTGGTAGAAAGGAAATGGTCTTTAGACTCTTCAAACTCATCCAGACATCAGTTTAATGTACAATGTTATTGATGGACTGAATAATAACAAATGTGAGGTTCTTTCCATTTCATACATTCATTTCTTGCTCACACTCACCTTATTATTTCTGAAATGAAAATTATTGCTATTACAGTTTACAGTTTTGGCCTTATTTCTAAATTACGTGCCACATTGGATTTACCTATACAAGATGGTTATGTAGTCTTCTATTGATGCTCCTCATAGACTTCGCATTTTTCTTGAATTTCAAGGACTTATCAAATCTTTTAAAAAAAACTGGACATTTCAGTGGAGACACTATTATGTTTCTTGTACTTTCTTTGTCCTTTTGTGCCGTTTGTCTTTACAACACCCAGACATTAGTGCGATACTCCAGAAATGGTTAGAATGGTAAGTATAACAGGAGGTGTGTGTGCGCGCGCGCAGTATGTTTTATCTAGACTTTTGCTGGCTAACTGCCTAATATGAGACAAATAACCAACTATACAAAAAAAAATAAAAATATCTAGGGCACTACAACCTAAGACAAACAAAACAGAGTGCTCTAATTTTACAAGAGGACAGGGTTAGAGGGACAAAAATGTTCATCTCAGCAGAACAGCGCAAAGCGCCTGTCAGTAGAGCAACCGACCAATTTTGACTACAACTCACGGTCACAGTTCAGAAGGACTTGCACGGTGCGTGAGTACCCACCTGTGGTTTGTGACCGTTTCTTTCCCTTCCCTCTTCTGTAGTGACACGAAAAGGAGTCAGCTCAGACCCGCAGGTGGTATCCAAAGAAATCTAACGGACACTTGAAGAGCAGCATAAATCAAAGAGCCAAGGAAATTTGTCGTTTTCTTCGAAATCGAACTTTTTCCTCTTAAATGTAAATCGAAAGATCTCGAGGGACGACGCTCTTTGACAGATATATGAAGAGATTCAGGACACAGACACACTATGAGTTAAAATGAACTTATAAACAAGTTCGCTTGACCGCTGTGTTTCGGTTTTGTTTTATTTTTTGCTTTGTGTTTCTCATCTCGTGATTTTTGACAAGTGGAAGATGTGTACAGAGACCTAGGCCACAGGTGTGATAAGCATTTGATCCTCAAATATTTTTATTATTTTTTACGTACGTTGACAGTTAGAGCCAGAAGATTATAAAATCACTTTTGATTATTTTATTGATTTATGACTTAGCGACCCAGGAGATATCTTCTGGACGATTTTCCTGCTATCACTGGACTCGTTCAATTGTTGCTTTCAAGCGGGAACTACAGTAAGGCCAAACTACTTCAGTCGCCCCCTTCAGGCACCTGTTTTCCACACCGGTTTTCCATCTTTGTTTGGTGTGCTCCTTTTGTGCCGCTTCATCGGTTAGTTGTCCCTTCATCTGAGGCTATGAGAGCAAGAGAGGAGTCCCAGCTCACACCATCATGCCAGAGTTGAGGAGACAGAATGACAGTTTGGCTGGCAATGTTCAAGGTAAGAAAAGATTCTTGCTTGCTTTCTGTCTCCCTGTCTTGTCCATGCACATTCTCTCATCCTTTACCTTATTTAACACCATGTGGAAGGGTTCTTTGATCTTTTAGGACTCTAGTGGTTGCTTCACTTTATGAATTTGTTGTGTTGTGCTCTTGTGTGTTTGTGTGCATGTGCGTATGTGTGTAATACACAAATCTCCACTGCTTTCTTCTGCAGGCATTAAGCCAAGTTGCCCTTGGTGGTGCCGCCTCCTTTCAAGCTTGAGTAATGTGCTTGTAGTCTTGTCCAGACATCGCAACTAAGTGGGTTAACTAGAAAGAAAGGGAATGAGAGAGAGAGAGAAAAAGAGAGAGAGAAAGAAAACGATGGATTGTCTTTCTCCGTTATTCTCTTTCTCATGGATATGTTCAGCAGAACTAATGAACTCATTCTTGGGGAGGATGTTTTGGGGAAGGGGGGGGGGGTCACTAAGACTTGTCA
>JAOXYF010000014.1:5778093-5790566 GCA_028565775.1 Sternarchorhynchus goeldii
CACAATCACATCTCAAAGTCCTACACCCAACACGCACGCACACAATCACATCTCAAAGTCCTACACCCAACACGCACGCACACAATCACATCTCAAAGTCCTACACCCAACACGCACACACACAATCACATCTCAAAGTCCTACACCCAGCATGCAAACACGCACAGTTATTAATCGTATCCAAAACCCTAGGTGTGTTATAGTGAAAGGGGAAGGACAGCACTGTTCCTAAGATGTCTAAAAGGATAAATCTTTAAGTGTATGGGCATTCTTCATGACAGTAATGTTAATAAAGTGCATTTAAAAATATAGCTGTGTTTGAAATGTAAAATGTCTGAAGGTTGGCCTGTTTTTGAGTGTGAACATGTCCTTTGTACACTGAGTAAGATTTAAAAAGTTCTCTTATGTTGGCAAGATGTCACACACCATACGACGATGTAAACCTTTCAGCTTTTTATGAAAATACATAGTAGTTCTGTGTTTTTGCCTGTGTGTGTATTTTACAGAGATGCTAATTTCTTCTCTGTTGTTATGCTGGATTGTTACTGCATGACGTGCTAGTATTTTTTCTCAAAAGGTCTTATTCATGTAGATCCATGTAAGTATGTATTTGTTACTAGGAAATTTAAGGCTGTTAAATCTGCATAGCTGTGTTAGTGTAGTGCTTTGTGAGTCTTTGTGTGTGTGTGTGTGTGTGTGTGTGTGTGTGTGTGTGTGTGTGTGGAGGAAGGCTCATTTGAATAGTTGCTATGGATACCATGCGCTGCTAAACTGAAAGGCCAACGTGAGCGGTACATCTTTCTGCCTCTTTTCGTTTTCTTCTGTCATCCTTCAGCACTTTCCTTTTCCCTTTCCTTCCGCTTGTCTCCTTCCATCTGCTGCATCTGTCGTTCCTGTTTTTCTTTCATTTACTATGGTTTTTATTACAGCTCCATCCGTCTTCTTCGGAGGTTGTTATTATGTCTTTTATTTCTCCACTGTTCTCTCCGTTTCTTTCGCGCTCTCTCTCTTTTTTTTTCGTTTTGTCTTTGGTCTCATTCTTTTGGTTTCTCTCCCTCCAGGCTTTTCTTTCATGCACAGCATGTGCTTATTCCATTCTTCCCCAGCCTCTCTCTCTTTTCTCTCCTTTTCTTTTCTCTCTCCTTTTCTCTCTTCCTGCGTTCTTTCCCTCCCACTCGTTCTCCTCCCCCCTCTCTTCAGTCGTTCGTCTCAACAGAAGTGAACGCATTCATAATTAACATGTGTACCTGCAATTAGCGCTGACAAACCTCCAATAATTAGCCCTGTAAGAGCTGCCTTTCTTTCAGAGTAATCCCTCTGCTTGCCTCCCTTCTCCCTCTCTCCTCTCCACTCCCCTCGCCTCCCCAGAGCTCTCCTTGTGTCTTCTATTGCGCCTGACTCGTGTTCCTTTCCTTAATGCCACTGTGTCAACTCCTCAAGAGGAACCATGTCGGTAAGAGGTTTACTGACAAGACATGCACACACACACACACACACACACACACACACGTACATACACACCTCACTAAAATCGCTTTTGCTTTTGTGATCAATTTTACGAGCTTTAAACCCGTACACATACCCGGCACACATTTGGTAGTGACTAAGTGTTTGTCCCTGTACTGGTGCTAATGAGAGCAGCAGTAAACAATAACTCTCTTCAGGCACTTCAAAACGGATGAAAAAAGATGGAGAGAGAACTAACGAAGGAAGAGCGGGAAAGAGAGGAATAGATAGAGAAGGGTGAATTAGTGATGGGTAGTGTAATTCTGACAGGAGACGGCAAATGTACGTGTAAAGAGTGATACTGCTAAAAATAAATTTGTGTGTGCATGTTTGAGTGAGTGTGAGCTATACAGTCACCTGATCAATCAACTCATTCTGCACAGCAAGCGATTCTCTCTCTCTCTCTCTCTCTCTCTCTCTCTCTCTCTCTCCCTCTTTCCTGTCTCACTCTCACTTTTTCTCTGTCGATATGTTTAATTATCTGACTCACTCTCATGGCTGTTCTCATTGTCTTTGTAATTACGCTTCATAATCAACTTCTTCAGGCTTTTTCATGTTAGATTTCATGATCTCTGATAACTTGTAGATTGTACCGACAGTTGCACATGACTGAATGTTTCTATGAGCTTTTCCCAAAACGTACCAGTAATGAGCAGGTGGCCAGAAGACTGAAAAGTGTTTCATTTTAAACTCTCTCCCTGTCTCTCTCTCTCCTTGTCTCTCTCTCTCTCTACCCGTCTCTCTCTCTGTTTCTCTGTCCTCCACCAGAGACTGCGCCTTCACTTCTCCGCCATGCTTGTCAGCCTCCGCCTCTCCCTCTTTCCCGTTTCTGCCGGACGCTGGGCCCTTCTCTTTCCCTCCCTCCTCCCCTCACCTCCCAGATTCCCGCTCTCTTCCCTCTCCCTCTCTTTCTCCCTCCTCTTGCTCTCGCTGCTCCTCCTCTTCCCAGCCTGCGAGTCACGTCGAGGAGGAGGGGCCAGCAGTGGCGGGGCTGCTGGCGGGGGCGGGGCCAGCAGCAGCGTCCGTGGCCCCTCCATCGTGGGCCCGCCCCACTACCCTCCGGCACCCGTCAATCCCGTGGTGCCGCCACTGCCTCCCAAGTTTGCTCAGGGCCTTAGCATCGCCGTCATCCTGGTGGGAAATTCCAGCGAAGTGACACTGGCTGAAGGCCTGGAGAAGGAGGACTTCCTCCACGTGCCCCTTCCGCCGAAGGTTGAACTGGTCACCATGAACGAGACGGACCCCAAGAGCATTATCAACCGCATCTGCGCTCTCATGTCCCGTAACTGGCTCCAGGGTGTGGTGTTCGGCGATGACACCGACCAGGAGGCCATTGCTCAGATCCTGGACTTCATTTCAGCCCAGACGCACATCCCTATCCTGGGCATCCGCGGAGGATCATCCATGATCATGGCTGCAAAGGTATGCCCCGGTGCCGAATAGCTTTTTCTCTCCTTCATGTCTGCTCTCACTTTGCTTAGTCCGCTCTATTGCTTAAGCTCCCTCTTTGTATTGCCGCATTTATGCCACAGTTTTTCACAGTGTATCCTGAAATTCTTTACACTTGCTGTACTAACCAGAACAGTTTCTCAAGAACATCTGGAGGAACATTATCACTAAAACTGCAAGTTGTATTTTCATACACTTCATTTGGAGTAACACTTGACAAAGCAACTGCTGAAAAAATGTTTTGCTCTCTCCCTCTTGGTCAGTCTGTCTTTTTAGCCCTTTGCTCTCTCTTTTCTCTCTGACTTTCTCCCTTCTTCTCTCTTTTGGTATCTCTCTTTCTCTCCCTGTCCTCTCTCTCTCTATATATATCTCCCTCTGTCTCTTTCCCTCTTTTTTCTCTGTGTTCTACTCAACTTTGTGTGATTTGCGCTGCTAATTGCTTAATTGGAGCATAGCATTGTCACACCTCCACTCGCGCTGTGGTAAAGGTGAACACGTCTGAGGTGCATGTGGCTCAACAATCTCAGCTAATGTGGTGCAGAGCGGGCAGAATGCATGGCTGTTAAGTCAGCAATACAGCAGGCTCATGGGTTCCCATTATTCTATCCATCTCTTAAGTTATTACCAATACACTTCCGCCTTTTGCAATAAAAAAAAAAAACCTTTGATGAATGGCTGAGAAAGAGAAATAAGGATGGAAAAAACAAACTTGGAATAGAGAGGGGGAGTAAGACTTAAGCTGTAAGAGACTGTTGATTTTCCCCTATAGAAGGCAGGGGAATGAATAGAGGCTGGGACAGAGGAAGACTGGGGCAGGAAAAAAGAAATGTCAGCAGGACTCTTAGCAAATGCCACCGACTGGAGTGGGAGTCAAACATACTTGTTTTGTCCTTCTGAAACAGGAAGCAAAAAAAACCCCCCAAAAAAACCACAACTCTTATCGCAACTTGGGTACGTTGAGCAAGGGTTAAAAAACTACTGAACTTCCATTTGTGTGGACAAACCCATTTTTTTTCCAGTTACAGTGATTATTGGAAAACATCACACTTTCAGTGCACTTCCCTCTCTGCATATTCCACTCATACAAATATTGGCTGGAATAGTAGGGTTTCTGCAGTATGTCATTGTACTGTTGTACTTTACACCGCATTAACAGTTTGAATATTATGTTGCCTTTGATTTGTCATCTATTGCAAACTGTCTTTTGTTGATCTCTCTTTTACAACTCTTAGTATTTTTTTCTTATTTTAAAAGTGTATTCTGTTTATAATTACAACATTAGACAGGGTTTTGAGTCCAAAAATATTTATGGTTCTAGTTAAAGTTGATGGAGTTAATTTGCCTCAGTAATAGACAAGCAAAAATGACTTCTGAGGATCTGGGTTTTTTCTGTAAGTCTGGCAGTTTGATGGGCTGAAAAGTCTATAAAATATTGTTAATGGGGTTCCACAAGAGTGTGTGCTTGGTCCACTGCTTTTTACATTGTGTATAAAAGAGCTTGGAAAGCATACTGAAAATATGAATTCATTTTTATGCAGATGATAAAGTAATTTTTTCTTTTTTCTGTTGCTTTTATGAAGCATGCCATAGACAGATTTGAACTTGTTTAATTTCTGTAACACGTTTAAAGAACCTGATATATATGACTTTAACGTGCATTCAGTACTTTTAAAGCACTTTTTAAATGACCTAATAGATTAGCCTTGCATGGTTTATTATGATTTATTCTTAGTTATTTATTTATTTGTTCTTGTCTTTTTTACCTTGTTTGTCTGAAGTATTCTGTTGTTATCCAATTGATGTATTTTTTAGTGTTTCTTAATGATTATTGAAATATCATCATATTATTTATTGTAAATATGTATATAGAGACTGACTGTAAATGACACCATTGGTCTAAGTGGTGTAAGCTGATCTGTGCCTGATTTAATGAATGAATGAATGAATATAGCGGAATTTCCTCTAAGACATCTGAGAAAGCAAGATTAAGTATTTAGTAATGGACTAATTGAATTAACACAGCACATCTTCACATATTGGAAGTGTTACCCACTTCAGTTACATATATGCAAATGTCATTAGCATACTGCATGGAAAAATGAACGGAACGGGCGCAACCCAGTGCGCCATGGCAAATTGAGCTGGTACCTAAAAGATAAGATGGGTGATGCAGCATGTTAAGGGTTAATAGTTTTGTTACTACTTCTGGAGTGACTGTACAGTTGCGATGTTCCACCCAGTGGGTAAAGCTCTTTCATTTAGCAATCGTTGTCATCAAGAAATCTCTTGTTGTTAATCTTAGTCAAGTGAGCTCCCTTAGCCAGTGTCAAGATGATGCATTATCTAATTACTTTGGTTCTTTTAGTTTATTTCACTGTGATGAAGTTTGGGTTTGTCTTCAGCTTGTTCACCAAGTTAATTTAGCATTAAGTCTGAATTTTTCAAATGTAACCCTAGTCTTTATTATAAGGTATACGGGTGTAGGAACACATTAGGAATGAGGTGGGCTTAGCAGACGTGCATCGTGCTTAAAGGGGTTTGATTGGATCTGACAAAGACTAAAGTTTAACCGCTGCTCTTGTAGAAAACATTGGGCTTAAACATTAATGCAACTGGTTATTTTCCTAATGACAGAATCAGAAAACACTCATGCTTATATTTTGTCATATGATGGCAACTGAAATTTTGTGAAACAAAAAAATTATTTTTAATCATAATAAATGGAAATCCATTGTACTGCCATGTTGGATTGACCAGCATGGCTATAAAACCTTCAGGTTTTGTGAACCTCTTCCTTTCAGAACCAGTGCTGATTTCTTTCGACTTGATTTCTTAAATTTGAGAGGCAGTTGAATTGCAAACACCCGTTCATCTTGTCCCCAGAACTCTTCAAACACACTACAGCTTCAAGAAATCAACTTAGTTGATGGATAAATTAGTTGAATTTGTAAAATGTAATCATTTAAAAAAAATCATCTCATCTATTTTTGTTGCGAAAAGGTTGATATTTGATGGAAAAGCCAGTTTCAATTAAACTTTAATATATCAACCAATCTATTTTGACATTTAGTGCTGAGGATGCTGAAACGGGGTATATTGCACAGACTGTACAGACAGAGCACTGGACTGATATTTCATTTTTTTTGATGTTTGTGTTTTTTGAGCACAATAGCCCATTATGCTGGTCAATTTATTTACTTTTCAATTTGCTTCTAAAGCCCAAAATATATCTATCAGAGCTGCTGAATGGATATATGACTGCAGCTAAAAAAAAGGGTAAAGGAGATAGAGGGAGAGAAAGAGAAAGAGAAGTATGTCAACGGGAGAAGGAGATGGGGAGAACAAGACTAGTGAGCGAGAGAGAAGAAGGAGAGAAAGACAAGAGAAGGGAGTCTTATAAAACAAAATGTGTGGGTGTGAAATAAAGGAGGCTTCTTTACATGCAATTACAACACATTTAAATTAGCAAAAAGGAGGAGTGTAACAGCCCTGAACCTGAGCAGAGTTTAGGAACCGCTGTCACCAAAGAGGCAGAGGAAGAGGGAGAGGCACTGGAAGAGCAGCACAGGAAGGGAAGGGAAGAGAGACAGAGAGAGAGAGTCACAAAATGTGCAGAGAAAGAGAGAGAGAGAGAGTGGCTGCAGTTCGGAGACGCAGATGGGGAGTGAGAGAAACGCACGTGAATGTAAGAAGGAGAGAGAGAGGAGGAGGAGGAGGAAGAAGATGTGACATGGCACAGGAGGAGGTGGTTAAATAGATGGGATTGAGGAGTGTTTTCAACCCTGTCTTTTTCCTAATAATTACCTCTATTTCACTCCCCCTCTTTTCTCTTTTTCTCTCTCTCACACACACACAGACTCTCTCTCTCTCTCTCTCTCTCTCTCTCTCTCTCTCTCTCTGTGGGCTGAATTGGTTGGCATGGCAACCAACGGCACATACATTTCTATATATATGTAAGAGGATGCTGAGAGAGAGAATGGAAAAAAGGAGCAGAGAAAAAAAAAGAGGTGATACTGAGCATGAGAGAGAACGAGTCTGTTTTCAGGAGTGAGAGTGTTGTTGGGTTTTTTGTTTTTTTTTGGATTTGAGGGAGGCAGAAGCTTCAGACGTTGATGTTGGCGAGGCAGAGCTCACACACACACACACACACACACACACACACACACGCGAGGAGTTCACAGAAGGAGGTAAGAGGATAAGGGGTAGATGATGTGAGAAAGAGAAAGTGGGTTATTTAACAACAATCATAAATAGGAAAGAGGGTGAGCAGGACAGAGAGGCACAGAGAGATGAAAATGCCTTTACTTACAAATTAACTCACCTTCTGTTTGTCATCAAAAAGCCTTTGTTGGATGTAAATATTTGACCATCGGCATCAATCTCTGAAAAACGGCTTTTGAATTTGACATCACATACACGGCACCATGGTTAATTTGGAAAATGCACCTGTTTCTGTACATTTTGACCATTCACCCACGCTAAAACAGCGTTTCCCACCACAGAACACACATCTTCTCAAATCCACTCTCTCAAGTGCATAATTCTGAACACGAAGCTTTGGTGTAAAAGTGTGGATAATGTAACTTTTAGAAAATACTGACGCAAGTTATGTCATGTGACCTCTCTAGTTTGGAATTCATCACGCTGTTGACTGCAGTAGATTTTATAGTTTCTTTTTTCTCACCAAGTACCATGTCAGAAATAACATAAAGGTCATAAGTCAGACTCATGCCTGCTCACCTTTCACCTTTACCTTTGACTGTGTGTGTTATTGTGGCTGGGGAGCTTCTGCAAAATGTATCGAAAAGTGTATCCAAAACACACACATTTACCCACGTTATTGCAGATCAGACAGCAGCACAGGTATGTTCAGTTGTAAGCTTAGCTGTCGCTGTCCTAACTGTAATCATCATTAATCGACAAAAACACTCCCTGTATATCAGTGATCGACTTCCACCGGCTCTCAGTGGCATTCTCACGCACACACACACACACACACATACACATGCACCACTGAATTTCTGTGATTCTTGCCCTTTCAAAGGCACTGGCGCAGTTGAAGCATGCAGAGCCCATAACCCACGTGTTGATTGATCGAAAACGTCTTCGGCTGAGAACAGAAGGCTTCCAGAACCTGCGTGCTTTACTCTGAATGGAGAGCCTTTTAAACAGAAACCCCAATACAAAAGCACAGCTGGTCATGATTCCTGCTGGCCTTTAACACAGATGACCAAGCTGTGACTAATCAAACAAACCTGTCCCTGGACCCGTCTTCTTCACCTTCATCATAAACAGGTGTTTGTCTCTGTCCTTTTTTTCTCCACTCACATCAGACACACTGGGTCCACTCACTAAACACTCCTCTCTAAAAATCTCTGTGCTGCTCAGAGCCAGAACCATCTTAACACAGCTAAACAAAACAGTCAAGCCTTCACCCTGCATATCGAAAACAGCAGCTTGGCTCTGGGGTTAGCCGCCCATAAAATATCCATGAGTCTCTTCTGGACCTCTTCTGCCAATGAGCCTGTTCTGCAGAATGGATATAGCAACCAGCATAGCAACCAAGTTATTGGCAGCCACTATTCTTCTCCCTGTAGTGCAGCTTGCAGAGAACCCACATCCATCAAGATACGGCATCCATCCTCGACACACACCTCTTGTACTGTTCCTTCTCTGTTCCTGAACTCCTGCTGTTCCTAGAAGCACTCCTGTCCAACTGTAAAAGGCCTAGTAAATGAAAACCTTTTTTTTTCCCCATTTTTTTTTTGTCACCACCCTAAAACTGACCATTTCAAATCTCAGGGTCCATCTTGTAATTGACCTCGTCCTATAATTGAAATCTCAGGACCCACTAGTGGATTTATACGCCCATTCCTTACCCTTGTAACAACATACCTTTCATATTAATTTCTATCCAGTTATTGAATAATTCACATAATAGTTATAGTCTAATGATACTAGTAATAATGGTTTCTGAATGCTTTGAAGATTAATAGTGTAGTTGTGAGTTTTAATAAGTTCTCACGGCTTCTCCGGTATATCCAGGTTGAAGAAGCCTCCTCATAGGTGAGTAGGTGCCTGAATAGCATCTCCAGGTATCCAGGTAATGCCCCTTTACCCCTGTCTCTGTTGCAGTGGCAATGACGGCTCCTGAGGCTCAATCTGCATAACAGCGGCTCTCCTTTCAGCCAAAATAACTGATCATATACATCCAGGGGCGGAGCCAGGGGTGCGGTTGCCGTGGCAATCCGCCTATTGAGTCAGCGACTCTCAGACTGAGGACAAAAGCGAGACTGTTCATTAGATGGAGATGTGTGATGTGGAAGCTGATCCTGCTGTGCAGGTTAGCAAAGAATCATGAACTGTCAGGGGTCGTGTTTTTAGGACAACCATTTTTTCCCCAGAAAATATTGCACCCAACAGTGTTAAAGTAAATAATAGATTGTTAAATAACTTACTTTATATTCACTTTTTTTATTCACATTCACTGAAATTATTTGCAAGGGTATTATAGGTTTATTAATATTTGTATGAATTTGAGGTAAAAGAGTCAGGGGTTTGTTGCATGTGTACCCATTAGACCTAAATCTAAAAGGTTATCCGCTCCATATCATGGTTCCTGAAATTATAGATATTAATTCAACCCTTGAAATGGAACTGTGACCCTTTTTAAATAATAGTAAAAACAAAAAATCATAGATTCTCTGCTTATATCCTGTTTTCCATCATAGAGAGATGAGAGAGTGCATCACGTTCAGCGTGTTTTTGGGTCACCCTATGCCAAAAGCTTATGTGTATTAAAATAGGCATGTATGATCTAGAAGTTTTTTTTCTTGAATAAGCATATCGTCCAGTTCACATGGTGGAGCAGGCAGACCGTGGTGTTAGTAACGCCATCTGTAAGGTGCTTTGTACTCCTCTGCTAAAAAGCAATATACAAGTAAACCTTTGCTCGCTTAACCTTCCGAGGGATTTGCTTCCTAGAGAACACGAGTACAATCCAACTGATAAATATGTCCACTGCTCTGGGTGAGAGTGTCTGTCAATTGACGTAGATGATCGGCTCGTAGTTCATTATATTTTATGAATGTGTGAATGCATTTATGAATGAGTGTGCAGTAAGTCTGCTTAACACGCACAAATGTACCATCAGTATATGTTTCTATATGTGATATTTTCACAGCATTGTCAGACACAGTAATGCCACTAAAGGTCTCGTCTCCAACTTTTTAAAAGCACAAAGACACTTTTTTATGAAGAAGAGGTTGTACTGTCCTTGTTCTGGTACTGGTAGATGATCTTCCATCACTAAGGGACCATTTAAAACCTCATATAAATCCGTTCTAAGTACTCCCCCTAAAATACCAAGCATTTATAAAAGAGGCCATCAATACTAGATGCGCACCCACTATGAAAGCTTCTGAACAGCAGTAGTTAGTTCCTGGAATTCAATGTCAGAGTCCAGTGATCTGATTTGCTCCGTCCCCACTGTAGGCACTGTCATCAATAACTCCTCCCTGCAAGATGCATCAAAGACCTCAACATTGTGAAGGTGCATGAAGGTCCTCCTGCCCATTTCAACACACCACAGGGTTGCCGTTCTGCCAGGCAGACAGATTCAGAGCAGATAATCCTTTTATCTTGCCATTCTTCCCAAATTGTAATTCCCAAGTTATAATAAGGGTAATGCTAAAATAAAGGTCTGATGAAGTTTCCCTTTACCTAAGCCTGAAGACGGCTTCTTGATTCTAATAAATGTTTTTACCCATTATTCTTAATTATCTTGTAATTGTTTTTCTTGTCATCCTGCCTTCAGTGTAGATGTTTAAAATTATCGAAAAAAACCACACATTTAAATGCAAGTGGACTATATGAGTTCTGTTATAACCATGAGCTACAGGGAAAACTCATTAGGGAAGTTAAACTTTTTCAGAACTGCTTGTCCCTGATTTTGTACCTTTTGTGTGGTCTTGCTGCATTAGTTCTTCTTCCAAGTGCCCGTAACCCATAAGTCTTTGCTCCTTAATTCCTCTCCCAAGCACTTGCAGTAAACTCTACACGTAAGGCTCCTCCTTCTTTTCTCCTGGGTGTAAACATCTCAAACACTTGCTAATATAATTTGTGGCATAGACATTTACAGACATGAATCCAGCCCCCATAAATTCTTGTTAAACTAAGAGAACTTGGGGGGGAGGGGTTTTTTAACTCAAACATATTAGTCACACTTTCCAAGCTTTATCACACCTTCCAGCTCATCAGTTTTTATTCTCAAGACCTTCTTAAGCAGGATCAGATGTGTTGGGCCAAGGAGAACGGTGCATGGGGAGGCAGTGGGACCCTAGACTGGTGTCTAACTCAAGAGAAGACTGATTAGCCCACAAAAAACATCCGTGTTAGTCTTGCATCGAATTTAGACCAGTGGCTGAAAATGTGGGTCTCTTCCCACCATATTTTCATTAAAAAAGAAAAGGTAACACACAGTTTTTATCTTATAATTACTAAGGTACTATAAGGTACTAATGTGATTTTTTTTTTAAAGTTTTGTTTATTAATATACTCTTACATAAAACACTAGTAAAATTACCTTGCATTACATTTTTGCTCAAGAAATTCAGAGAGTAAAGCTGTTCTTTTCAAAACTGTCTTTACACTTGATATTTAATGATCCTATTCTCAGCCTCTCCATCGAAAATACACAAGCAGTAAAAGAGAATAGATAAAAGCAGTGGAGCAGAAAGAGCATCCTTGGCACTCTCTCCTTGCAGAGATACATCTCTTTTGTTTGCTTATTCTGTCAAAACTCACTCGCTATCAATTTATCCATATCTTGCCAAGAAAAAGTATTTAATTCCTGAAGCGAACAGAATTGGTAATCTTTCCCAGCCTTGACATGCCATGTAAGAAATATCTGATATTGTGCCGTCACCCTGCGCTTCCTCGTTGCCTGTCGCCATCCCTCTGCTCCTCCCTGCTCCGCACCCTCTGTGTCTTGCTGCCTACGTCCACTCCACCTTCCTCGGGGGTGAGGCTCCACCTCCTGCAGACTGACCCAGCACCCGCTGTAATCCTTTCGTCTCCACCCAAGGCAGCCTCGCCAGCGGCACCATCGCGTTCAGCACGTTCCAGCATGTCCGGCAACATCAGACCAATCCCTGCTTTGGCCCGGTACATTCTGACCCTCATCTCTGGTGGAGGGTGAACAGACTCTGCACATGGTGACACAGGAAAATAACGAAGTAGCACTGTTCCCACAGTATGTCGCATTGTAAATAGAGGCAGAAGAGTTTGTTTCTGAGTGTTTCTCCATGCACTGGTGATCATCTGTCACTGTAATGATGTCACTGTAATCATCATGAGCACATATACACTCGCATACTTATTCCTCTTTGCTTCTAAACTAACAAAGCTTTATTTTCTGTATTCAACACTACTCAAAAAAATTAAAGGGAACACTTACACAAGACCCAAAACAGAGCCAGAGTCCTGCAAAATGACCTCCAGCAGGCCATTAATATCCA
>JAOXYF010000014.1:5790730-5803968 GCA_028565775.1 Sternarchorhynchus goeldii
TTTATAATAATTTTGAAGATCCATTTTTGATGATCCCTCAACACATTCCACTATGTAATGAATAAAGATTTTCAACTAGAATATTTCATCCATTCAGATCTAGGATGTGTTATTTCAGTGTTACCTTTATTTTTATGAGCAGTATATATTCAAACAAACACATACCCTGAATGGCCACTTTATTTGAGACACACACCTAGTGGCTCATTGGCCCTCCTTGAGCATTCAGAACTGCCATAATTGGTTGTGGCCACAAATGTTTTGGGGCCAGTAAATTCTGCAGGGAGCTTGGCGCATGCAGACAGGATAGCTTCTTGCAACTGCCAAAAATTAGATGGAGGTACTGTCATGTTTTGAAAAGGTAGTTCTCCCTCATCCCAGAGATGATCTATAGGAGGTTTGGGGGCTGTGAAGGCCAGGGAAGCGAGGAAAACTTGCCGTCATGTGGCTGGAACCAAACTAGGACCATATGACCCTTGTGGTCATGGTGCTTTGTCCTGCTGAAAATGTCATAGAGTAAAACAGGTGCCAAGAACGGTTGAACTTGGCCAACCACAATGCTTTGGTTAAATCCTACTGTCCAAATGGCCATCCACAGGTATCAGAGGGCCCAGGGTGTGTCCATAAACTGTTCACACCTGTCAAGAACTTCTAAGCTTTACTTGAAGTCACTCGGATCACATGACGTTCCATTCTAATGTGGATTCATACTGAAACTGATCTACGGAAAACTTGCTCACCTGAGTTTATGCTGCAGTCCAGGGGCGAGCGCCTAATTTCCATACAGAGAAACTCCAATCGTGAAAGGGCAGGTGTATCTAATAAAGTGGCCATTAAGTATATATGTGTGTGTGTGTGTGTGTGTGTGTGTGTGGATGTGTATATACACACATACACACATACATTTATACACATCTACAGTTATGCCAAGGCTCGCGTTTGACCATTTCCCCATTGTATGGCTCAATAAGTAGTGTGTGGGTGTTGTTTATGAGGACAGAGTCTGTATTGGTGAGATAATGACAATAGTATTGTTCTCTCTTATTATGCCATTGATGAGCAAGTGCGTATAATAATCTTCATATTAGATCATAGTTATTGTCCCACAGCTGGGGCAATGGAAAGCAGTAATGCTTTGGCCTCTGGCGAAGGTGAAGCCAGCCTGAAAGAATTATGTTGGCATCCCATAATACTCGCTGTGCGGGCCCGCCTGTCTTGGGGCCAGCTGTCGCCATGCAGGTCCAAGCGGTTGCTAGGAAGCCGTGTGTAATCCTGGGATGGGCTGGCAGAGTTAGGCTTGTACACATTCCAAAGATGTGCACATACACACACACACACAAGTGTAAATGCAGTTTCTCTCTCTCTCTCTCTCTATCTCTCTATTTTTCTGTCTCTATTGAATTCAACAATGCTTTATTGGCATGAATGTTATAAGTTAGATTATTGGCAACGAACATTAACATAACCAAGAAATAGGTAGGAAAACAAAGTACATAATCTACAAAACAGATCATTAAGAGTCATTAATCAGCCATGCTGACTGTGGGGAGGGGGGTTGCTGGTTGTCTCTTAAACTGTGACGAGATGCTTCGAATCCTGGTGCTTGCATAATCACTCTTCTCTCTCAAGATATAGGGCAGTTTTTCTTTATTACTGCAGTCTAGAAATTCTCTTTCCCTCTCTCTCTCCATCTCTCCTTCTCCCTCTCTCTCTTTCTCTCTCTCTCTCCTTCTCCCTCTCTTTCTCTCGCGCTCTCTCTCGCTCTCTCGAAACACAAATAGTTTTCTTGCTGAAGCCCCCATCAGGCTGAGTTGTGTCTCACATGGATATATGATGTGTTCTACACATTCCAGTGTTATGGGATGAGAGAACCAGTGTGGGAGAACCCGTGTTACAGCATGGATGAGTCCTACTGGCTACTTAACCAAACCCTGCCAACCCCCTTCTCTCTCCATGGATGCCCACTTTTCTCTGTCTCTCAATCTCTTTTGGTATCTCTCTACTATGCCCCCATTTGTCTCTTTCTATTCTCTCTCTGGCTCCCTCACTCTTTCTCTCTCTCTCTCTCTCTCTCTCTCTCTCTCTCTGTTTATTTCTCTTTACCCCTCTCTTTCTTTTGCTCCCCATCTGTTCTTTCTCTTTCTACCTGTCTCTCTTTTTCCCTCTTTTGGTCTCTTATTTCAACCCTCTATTTTTTTATATATTATTGCTCAATTTCTTTCCCCGTTCTTCTCATATCATTATTTTTGCGACCATGAAGCCTACATTAGAAAGAAAGACATTTATTTAGCCATAGGAGGAAGAGTTAAAAGAAACAGAAATAAATGATATGAGAGACATGTAGACAGACGGAAGAGAGAGAGAGATGAGACGGAGAGAAACCATAAAGTGATGTGACCACGTCCTTTTTGTACGTTTGAGCGCTGTTCGGTAGCTTTGCTTAAATCCAAAAGCAGCGTACGTTCTCTTCTGTTTTGACCGGCATCTTTTTTCCCTTTCTTTGGCGGTTTTTGTTGCTCTCCTCTGCTCTCGGTCTGAAGGACAGCAGTGGTGGGGCCTCGGTGTACGTGCTGTTACAGATATCGTCATCCTATCCGACCTCCATCCATCTTCTGTGCACCGCATCTCTTCTCTCTCCATCTGTCGTCTGGTACAGTATATACTAAACATATTCAGCATGTGTATTACATGCATTCAGTATATGTAGTAAACATAGATATGGAGATATATAGCGGTAGATGTAGAAGATATAGCCCTCATCCTCCTGCTGTTCCCCTAGTTGGCCCACATGTTCTGGTGTTATAAAAAAACAAAACAACCTAGACTTGCAGTATGGTTACACTCACCGAATATAAATGACTCTCATCCTCTTTTACTTACTCTCCCTTGTTTGGTCTCTCTCACTTTCTCGCACTGACTCGCTCTCACTCTCTCTCGCTCTCTCAAACACTCATTCGTGTTCTGTCTCGCTCTCTGTCTCACTCTGTCTCGCTCTCTCGTTTTCTCTTTCACACTCTCTAGCTCTCCATTTTTCTCTTGTGCTCTCTATCACTCCGTCATGTTCTGTCACATTGTTGCACTTGCGCTCTCTTTCGTACTCACTCTCGCAGTCTCTTTCTTTCATACTCACTCTCAGTCTCTCTCTTTCATAGTCACTCTCAGTCTCTCTCTTTCATACTCACTCTCACTGGCTTTCTCTGTCTTGTTGCTCTTTGGTTCTTTTGCTTGTACTTCAAGTAATCTCTTTCACTCTTTCTCCATGTTTCTCCTCATTCGCTGTCTCCTGCTGGTACTCTAGAGTGGCTTACTCTTGGTTTGTGCTCTGCGTGGGTGTGTGCGTGTGTGTGTGAGTGTGAGTGCATGTGTGAATGTGTGAATCTATCCTTAAAGATCACAGAAGTCAAAGTATAAGTGTGTGTGTGTGATCAAAGGGGAGAGAAGTGAAGACACCAGGCAAGCTGAAGATCACAAGGCTTGTGTGGGTGTGTGTGTGTGTGTGTGTGTGTGTGTGCGCGTGCGTGCGTGCGCAGCAGTTACGAGTAAAGACAGTATTTTGCTAATGGCGTGAGTGCATGCTGATATGATGCAATTATGCATTATTTTGTGTGTATGAGTCTCATCACTTGTGTCATTTTTCATAGAAAATTCAGGCACACATACATATTAACACATGTACACATGTACACAGGTACATAGAAACACAAACACACACACATATAAACACATGTACACAGGTACATACAAACACACACACACACACACATATAAACACACATCACAAGCACACAGTCTGGTAGTGAATATAACACTTTGCTTTTGTTTTTACATACTTTCCCCCCCTAAAATGCATATGAACATCAGTCTCTAGTGAGACTCTGCTAACACATCTGCAGCCACACACAGGATCCACATGATTCTCCTGCAGTCTACAATCACTATTAACACATGCATGCATGCGCACACACACACACACACACACACAGCGCTAACATCAGGGAATGTTTATAGATTTCTAAGACCTTTGGCAAGTGCAGGGGTGCACTTTTACAGACTCTGGTCTTTACCGGCCCCCTGCTTTGAGCTTCACAGGGAGACATGGCTCAGACCTTTCACACACACACACACACACACACACACACACACACACACACACACACACACAAACAGCAGTGTATTCACATATACCTGCTCACCCCTACACACAAGGGCCACTGTTACTGTAAGTAAGTGAATTCAGGTTAGCAAAAATGAAGTTAAATGTACTTACTTTATAAATCTTTTTAATATCTTATGCAACCTTTTAAAATATTAACTATGCTTAAGTACAGTGTTTCCAAAAAAGGGAAAAAAAGAGGAACAAAAAATCTAAAGACATTTTCTTATTTAGCATCCAACTCTTTCTTGAATAATGGAATGTGGCATTTTTGCCCTTTACTGGTGGAATTTTCTAAGAAAATACAGAACCTGAAGGGCACTTGTTGTCATGATGAGGGAGGCCCAGCAACCATGGCGATATGCAAATGGAACACGGGAACTTGTCGTTTCGTTGGATGAGGGACAGTGGCATGACACGATGACATAACAATATCTCAGCTGTTGTTTTGACAAGAGCGCTGTTCTGGCCATACTGAATCATCACATACACACCACACACACACACACAAATGCAAAGAGACATGTACGAACTGTCTGTAGTGAATCACTCTCATACATTCAAATTATAGCAAACTTATACATACAAGTTTAGGCAAACATTTTTATTTCTGCATACACGCACACAAACACCTTTATGGTAAACTGACGAGCAGAAAAGCCTGAGTAGAAGGGGTGTAACTACGTACACGTTTGAAGCTCTGTTTTTGATACTGAGAATCGATTAATGTTTTTGTGTGTTAAAGATTTTCTTTCTACATAATGCTATTTACTACATAGATTGGTCTGTTTGTAGCCTATTTGAGTTTTCCTAAAGTGTGGGAATACCTGCTGCACCAGCCCGCTCTAAAAGCTTCAAAAACCGCAAGCTCTAGAACTGATAAGCAACTTCAGACAAACAGCCCAAAGTCATTTGGGTGTGGGTGCGTGCACAATGCAGCCTCCCCTATCCTGTACTTTGATGAGGAGCACACAGATGCCTAGTTCTGAACAGCAGGAAGTGATTCCATATTGGACCATCCGTTGAGAGAGTAGATACCAAAGACAGTTATAAATTATAACATACTATTTTGAACTTTTTTTTTTTCCCCAGATAAAATGTAGATATGATTACTCCATTAATGAGTAGACGCTATACTGCACACACATGCACTCATTTTATTTCTCAAAGAAAATGTACTGTAGTCAGATGTGTGGTGTTTAACATTCTCAAGGGCTCTGCTAAGCTGCTAGTGAAGTAAGATTAAGCAAACCCTGCAGGAGCACAGGGTGTTACACTGATACTGACGCGCTTCGCTCAGCACCCAGGTGAAATGTGATTGGTTCAGCAGTTTTGAGGCTGTGGGTATGTGATTGGTTCAGCAGTTTTGAGGCTGTGGGTATGTGATTGGTTCAGCAGTTTTGAGGCTGTGGGAATGTGTGCATAGCCATTCTTTACTCTGGGGGGGGGAAAGTAGCGAATAACACATTCTCTCATACACACACACACACACACACACACACACACACACACACACACACACATGCACAGATGTACATTGATATTATTAAATTTAGGCATCGTGGTGATGCAATATTTGTTGGTGACATTACAGTTTTAGCCTATTTAAGTTAATCATTGCGCTCATTGTTACATAAGATACATTTGTATATAAGATACATTTGTATATTATTGTGATTGTGTGCTGAATGTTTCTTTTGTGTTTATGTTGGGAGCAGAGATGTTTGAGGCTGTGTGCCGTTTGGTGTGTTTATTGTGTGTGTATTCTTATGTACATGTGTGTGTGTGTAGAGTGCATTGGAGTGCAAGTGGGTATTTTTTTACTCTAATGGCATCTTTAGCAAGACTGTTACGATGGCAACCACGTTGCCAAGGAAACACTGCATGTCTCTTTGAATTAGAAAACTCTCCCTACTCTTGCCAATTTCTCTGCCACCCCCCCCCTCTCTCTCTCTTCATCTGTCTGTCTGTCTCACTGTAGACATACAGCACATGAGAAATACTGTAGATGTAAATCCAGTTTTGTCGGAGGATTGCATGTGTACTGTGGGCTGTGATGTGCTCTCTGGATTCCAGATGAGCGGTTTACGCAAATTGCTTCACTTTTCTCATTTCTATTGAGTTTAATTAGTTTTTCCAGCGACAATTCACATATCTTGATTTTATGACCCAGTAGTATCTTTAAATGTCTCTTTTTTCTGTTTTTGGCATTTGCAGCTGTAGGTAGTTGGGAAGAGTTGATGCAAATAGGTTCTTCCATTCAATTGGTGAAAGTTTGAATTTTAAAAAAATGTGTGAAGAGGAGAAACATTGGTGTTGGGGTATTGGGGGGGGGGGGGGTCTTCGTTTAAAGTTGTGGGAACGAGTGGACTTCCTCAAAAACTTAACGAAATAATGATGTCCTTAAACAAGTATAAACGAGAGAGGCAGGAGAAATGAGACAGAGGAGAAAAGGAGGATGGAGAGAGAGTGAGGAAAAAGGAGAGGGAGGGCGAGTAGGGAGATGAGAAGAGAAGCAGTGTATAACAGATGTAAGAAGAGGGTTAGTGACAGTGTGTGTGTGTGTGTGTGTGTGTGTGCAAGAGAGAGACATTCAGAGAGTAAAATTGGAGGAGAAAGCTTAGAGTGTGTCTGTGTGAGAGAGAGAGAGAGAGAGAGAGAGAGAGAGACAGAAAAAACTTGAATGAGGAGAGGGCAAGAAACTTGAATGAGAAAAGATGGACAAGGAGAAGGACCAGGGAGGGACGGCAGAAGAGGAGAAAAGAGAAGTAGACAGATGGGAAGAGGGAGAGTATAGAATATGAGATGATATTGAAATAAGTGTATTCAAAGACTTTTCAGTCTAATCTCTATGTACAGCATCTGTAGCATATATTTGAATACTGTGGACAATAATATCGTCACAATCGCCTGTATTTGACAAACATGTATAATTAAAGGTTTTCTGTTGAATTTTGAAGGTACAATAATTGTCGAAGATTGAAATTAGACTGAAGTAGATGAACAGAATATAACCCAACCCCCACACACACGTACCGGAGTAACGGAGAAAGTTGAAGGTTATAAAAGTATGAGAGAAACACACACAGACACACACACACACATACAAATGCAGAGAGAGCTTCCTAAATAGGAGACATTTTCACATATTCAGTCTTGAAGCACCATGAATAGCTGTGATTGATTCAGCTAATGAATCTGTCTCTTTCAGAACTGAACAGTAAACATTGCAAGAAAACAACCCATTGCAAGAAAACAACCGTTTGTGTGTGAGTGTGTGTGTGTGGGGGGGGTTCACTCACCATCTAAATTATCTAAATTCTGATTCCCACAAGCTCTCTACAGTATTTAGCTCAACCTCACTGAACTTATACACACCTTCATTTGCTTCACTCTTCATCCTTTCTGTAGTTTCCTCTCCTCACCTCTTTTATCCCTCGTTCGCTCTTCATCTTCTACACATTTTCTTACCCATATTCTTCATGTTCTCCCCTCTCTGGCAAGTGCTCCTCATTGTATATGATTCCCAACTGTTACTCCTCTTTTTTGCAAACCATTAGGCTGTTGCTAAACTCGCTGTTGCCCCTTTCCTTTCTGTATCTCTCTGTTGGTTTCACTGTGGTCCATTCACTGTGGCTATAGAACACAGCAAGCACATCACTAGGGTGGTACACTGTGTAATACTTATGAGAGTACTTACAGGATTTGCTCATGGTACTTCAAGAAGCTTGAAATATGATTGTGTGCGTGTGTGTGTGTGTTTGAGTGTGCTCACATGCACATGTATGTCAGAAAGTGATTATTGGTCTTTAATTGTCTTCTTTTGCTTAACAAGCTTAATGAACTCCAAAGGACTGAGAATTTAATTAGCCAAGGTTGAAGGGCATCGAAACATATTAACTCCACCCTCTTACTATTCCTCTCACTCATTTCCCTTCTCCGAACTCCCTCTCCGTTTCTCTCCGTCTCCATTTCCCTTTCTCACTTCCCTCTTTCTCTCCCTCTTACCCCCTCTCTTTTCCTCTTCCTCTCTCTGTGTTTCTCTCTTTCCTTCTCTCTCTCTCCCCCATCTCTCTCTCTCTCTCTCTCTCTCTCTCTCTCTCTCTCTCTCCAATCTATGTCAGTCCATTGCTTGTGACTGGCATTCCTGACATATTGGCAGAGAGGAGAATGGCACGTGTTCCAATAGGGCAGTTCCCCCCCCGGGCCCCCAGCTCCCTGCCCCACTTCCTAGACGTGTTGCATGAGTGCACAAAGTGGCAAGAAGGGAGAGGAGATGCTGGTGCCTGGGCAGGCAGTGGCATATCAGCGAGACCTGAAGATTCTTTGTGATTAGAAAGTGGCATCAGGGCTAATTTTAGACTCTAAAGATTGATCTCCTTTGATTATGAATTCATCGGAGTATAAAGGACAGATGAAAAGAGCTTCTGCTTCTCTTTGAAGACTCGGAGTGGTGGGGAGCGGAATGAAGATGGCAAAGAAGCAGCAGTCGATAAATCTACAGCGGTGGGAAAGGCACAAAGAGAAAGTGAAACAGGCCGGTTTTTACAGCTCGCAGCTAACGTGTTTCGGTAGTGCAAGTGTGACATGGAGATACACTGCCCAGAGCTGTGTGTGTCAACGTAGGATCCACAGCACATATCACAGACTGGTGTAACTACACACAGGACACAGAGGAAATGTGTTTCATTAAACAAAAAGATCGTTTCTGTCTTTTAAATATCATGTAGGTTTTTTTTTCTTGGTCACTCGGTCCACCACACCACTGTGGCTTGTGGCCAAATTTAAAAATATGTGGCCACAGTTTTAGAACTATGTTTATCATATATGTAAATACTTTAGTACCTAAAACAATCAAGTGTTGGTTTGAAAAATATTTCAACATGAAGACATTCCCGATAAAGAATGAGCTTGTGGTGTCTGCCTGTCATGGGAACTGACAACATGGCTGACAGGACATCCTGCTCAGAATCATCCTGAGCCACACATTCTTTCTTCCATTCTGTCCAGCACCTTTGAATGATACTTTTTTATTCCACAGCAACTCGCACGTTTTTATTGTTTTCAGCTACTGACCGTAAAACCGTTTTGTCTATGAAACCATGTTCTCTAGCCAACACAGCAGGCTATGAAAAAAAAGCCTGGAGTATCTAACATTACTTGTATTTGCAAATGAGTGGAAATGGTTTGATAATTTGTTGAAACTGGAAAAAAATCTACAAATAATCTCCATGTGAAGTGGCCGGTGTGAAATGATGTGGTCATGGGCACTGGACAACAGGACACGCCCCCTGTATAGGAGTGATGTTTTTTGCATGTAGTGAATTTGACTTTTCCTTACAGTTGTATGTCCTTTTTTATACAGTAGAAGTTAAGAATACTATCATTAGTTAATTATATTTTAAAACCCAGGCTGAGGATGTGTGAGAGAGTGAGTACAGAACCATTTGTACATGACACATGAGTAAGTCTCTGTATGTGTATATGTTATAGGTCTGTGTGTACATGTCTGTATATGAATGTGCAGGAAAGGTGTGTGTGTGTGTGTGTGTGTGTGTGTGTGTGTGTGTGTTTGGTTGATGTAGGCTGTAGTAATATGTAATGTTAAGGGATGGTAGCTGTGTCTTTGGAAGATGAAGTGTGTTCATTCAGTCTGTGTATGCGTGTGTCTTTGGAAGATGAAGTGTGTTCATTCAGTCTGTGTATGCGTGTGTCTTTGGAAGATGAAGTGTTTTCAGCTCCTGTGTTATTACAACCTATTTCAGTCTGACTGAAGCTCATGTATCTGTGTCACAGCAAAGGACCATGTGTGTGTGTGTGTGTGTGTGTGTGTGTGTGTGTGTGTGTATGTGCGCACCTATGCCTGGACGTGCAGAGTGAGTCGTTTTACCCTGCATCACGCCTCATTTTATCTCCCTCTTACAGTACATGCATGTTTTAACCGAATCAAACAGAACAAGCCTGCATGGTTTGCATTCACATGTGTGTTGAGCCTACGGCAGTGCAGTACCATACGTACGATTACAGTATATAAGGCTCTTTGTGCCAGGCTTCTGTCACACGCAGTCAACAGTCGCCCTCTCCATCTGCCCGCCGGCACAGACGTCTCGTGTTCGCCCGTGTTCACATTATGCAGATGCACGGGGCCAGTGTGAGGTCCGCACGCCGCCGGTGCGCCGCGTGGGAACGACGTGCGGGGGAGCCGGCGTTGCCATAGCGATTCGTGTGGCCACGTACTTATGCGCTCTAAAGGAAGTGTCAGGGAGTCACTCCAGCCCAAGGGGTATTTTTAACGTGGCTAGCATGCGCCTGTGGTGGATGCTCTGAGCTCTCGCCTCTGTGTGCAGTGATAAAAGCCTCGTTCCTCCGACCTACTTTTTGCCCCTCCCTAAACACTTCGTTACTGGGTTTTGTGAGCCCGCCTTACAAAAATACAGTGTGATAAATTTGGGTTTTTATGGAGGCTATGTAAACAAACTATAACTTTGGACAAGAAGTCACTTCAGCTTTGGCTGAGGAATTAGCACGGGCTGTTGGCTGATTGGTTTTATGCTTCTGTCAGTGTTTACAGTAGTCTCAACTGCAGATGGCCTGAATTTGACAACGATGTGGCGCTTTACAATGAAATGGAATTTGATTGGTCACAGTCAGTTCTAATACATTATGACATCAATTGCTCTCATTACGTCTTAGGTAACACCTTATGTAACACCTGGGTAAGATTCTTAGAATGTTTGTATGATATAATGAACCAACAAAACCAAGAACAGACCTATGATTTGCTGATACAACACACTGATTTATAACACGTATAGAACTGCAATATAGAACTATGCAGACCTATTTCAATGCCTTTTCAGGTTTATTACATTGCCCAGATTCATTTTCAGTGCATCTGTAAAATGCAGAATGATTGAAGACCTCTTGGGGTCATTGGCTGAAATGGGCAGCAGGGAGTCATCATTATATTACTACAGGTATGAATGGGGGATTTGGCTTTCCATTATTCATACTCTGTTTGCTTTTAGACACATCGAATTAATGGCAAATCTGCGAGCCGTAAAAACTGTTAGCATATTAGCACACTAACCATCCAAACAGGGAGATGTCATTAGTGTTTCAGTCATTAACGCATTCTAATAACTATGACTAAGTCTTGGGTTTTAATGCTGAAAATAAATGAGTAGTAATATGATCATACATTTGGAATGAAAGATTAAGTAGTTAAAATTTGGCCATTGGGGGAGAGAGAAATGGAGAGAGAGAGCGAGGAAGTGAGTGAAGGTGTATTTTCTTTTTGCTTTGTTGCCAAACCTTAGTTAGAGAGCCAAGAAAAGCGTGACTGCGACCTCTATATGAGAAGCAGGAAGTCTCATTAAATTCAGCAGGAGTCACTCCTCTTGGTCTGCTGCAGAGCAAATAGGGTAGAGACGTTACCTACTCCAAGATACGGAGTGCACAGTCGGGTGGGAAGTTTTCAAAACTTTATCTGTTACCATAACTGCAGCAGTTACCATCCCTCATCACTTCAGTGTACAGTACAGTTAATCCCCACAATAACAGCAGCAGCCTTTTTTGTGAGGCTCGTCATCATCCACACCACTATCACCGTCTCCTTCGTCACCATAGCTACCCACAGCATCATCACCATAGCTACCCACAGCATCACTACTTGCTGCCGTCACCTGTAATTGTCACCATTTTCTGATGTCTTCATCATCACCATCTTCAGGTTTATTTTCCTCGTTTCCTCGTTTCCTCGTTCCTGCGAACCTCCCAGTTCCGAACCTCCCTGTTCCGAACCTCCCAGTTCTGAACCTCCCAGTTCCGAACCTCCCTGTTCCGAACCTCCCTGTTCCGAACCATGCTGCACTGTTTAGAGTGAGTCATAACTGTTGTGCTTTGTGTGTTTTGTGCATGATTTATGCACAGCTATTAGAGCCAGATGCATGAACACAGTATTACTTCTTTAGTGTCATCTGAAACGGCAAAGTGTGTGTGTGTGTGTGTGTGTGTGTGAAAGAGAGAGAGAGAAAGAGAGTGTATGTGTGTGAATGTCTCTGTACCTCACATCAGAGAGAACAGTTATGGGGGGGGAGGTTCCTAACAGAACCAGGTCTGACTGTTCAACTCTCAGCTGATGTGGTTAATGCTCCAAAGATTACATGGAACACTTTAGCAGAAGCATGTGACGGAGATAGAAGGGAACTCTGAACACAGAAGAGGTATCAGGTTGAGATGGTAACCTGGAAGAACAAAGGAATGAAGACCAGACAGTAAAATGCAGATTACAGACAAAGAGAAGGAGTGGGGGAATGATGGAGATACCATGATGGGAAGAGGGGAAAAGTGGGGGAATGATGGAGATACCATGATGGGAAGAGGGGAAGACCGACAGATGTGAGAGAGGTGTCTGCAGTTAGGAAGAGGCATGGCATAACAGACAATGATGATGTGGAAGAGACACTTTCAACAATTAATGAGCAGATCTCATTTTCTCTAAGAGGCAGAGGGATCAGAGAGGAGAGGAACGGGCAACAAGCCTCGGGTCTCATATCCCTCTGAGCAACCTTCAGGCTCAAAAGCTCGAAAAGATCGGCGAAGGAGGAGAGAAAAAGAGGTCACTGTGACACGGAAAACGACTTAGGTCGTTGCCCACGGCGAGCGTGGATACGCTAGCCTACTTTGTTAAGATAAAATAGTGAAATAGGATGGTGCTATTAAATCTTAATAGTTTGTTTTTAAGACCTGCGATCCTGTGCTGTACGTGCCGTTTTTCAGGGTGGTAACGGTCCCATAACCCCTTGCCAAGCAGAGAGCGTGCAGATCTCTGTTCACGCTCAACTCATCCTGCCGGCTGCATCGCATCAAAGACGAGGTTGAAAGGTGCCCCGCTCTTTATTTTCGAGCCATTATGCCGTCTCGTCGAAAACTGTTATGACAGGCGTCAGCCGCAGACACTGGTCTTTACGTTTCCAGACAAAGATCAGAGGCGTATGGAGCTTGCACAGTCCATTAGTGTATTTTTCACTCTGGAACCACGGGGGGGGGGGGGGGGGCGGAGGCAGGAAGCTGCACCACAAAA
>JAOXYF010000014.1:5804937-5820357 GCA_028565775.1 Sternarchorhynchus goeldii
AGTACATCTTATCCAAAACCCTGTATATCGCTGAATCACTGTCGCACTCACACAGATAGGAAAGAAAACTAAAATCCTGGATTATTTGATCTCAAAATATACTATTTCAATTTTTTATAAGTTGTTGTGTTTTAAAAGAGGAAGTTGTCATGGTTTTTTTTTTCTTCTGGAGTAATGTTTTTCTTGAGATAATATTGTAGTCATTTTAAAACATTTTATTACTAATGCAAAACAAAAAGGATTAAAGTAAATCATTTCTAAACTTTACCTCCCACAGACCAATTTCTGGAAGCATATCCCAGGGTTCCTCACGTTAATTATTTCAGGGGATTTGATTGGCTGGGTATTTGTAGAAACCATGTCATCGAAGTTTGTTATTTTGGGGCTATTGGTTGTTTCTGAAGCTTTCTGTAACATAACTGAAAATCTATGATTCACTGGTCTCACTATGTTCATGTTGCAACTATCTCAGCGATGTCAGATGTGTCATAGGCTGTAATACTTGCTAAAAAAAGAGACTTGATACGTTACACTGGCAGCTAATTCTGGGGTTTTGAGACAGTAGGCTTTTAACTGTTCTTTTAACAGTAGGCTATACTTTCGAAAGTGTGTCCGTTATACCCTTAGTAGTGCTGCCCTAATTGAGGTTAAACCTGAAACGCTGGGCCAATTCATCTGCACAATACAGCTATTGCTGGCCACATTTTCCCTAATCCTCTGATGATTGAGCTTGTGAGAAGCAAGTGTGCTGTCTCTCTCTCTCTCTCTCTCTCTCAGGCTCCCTGGCTCTCTCCTGATCTCTTTTCTGCCTCACAAGTAGCTCTGAGTCATCTAGTAACTAGATTCCTGTCATATCCAGCGTTCTGTTCTAACTCTACTACAGTTCCATTCTGCAGGGCTGTACTGTACTGTCCACGGAGATTGTAAATTATTATATATAATGTATAAAATTTGTTCCATCCGAGAGCCATCAGTATGGAATCTTACGGTTTATTTACTAGTGTCTGGTTTAATGCTGATTCTATGGTGGTGTTTGTAGGTATGTTAACATGGTTGTTTTTCTGTTTGAATATGAGGATTCTACTTTCCTGCTATGCGTTCTGTTCTGTCTTTGTGCTGGTGGCACTGGCTGTGCCTTCAGTGTCTGTGTGGTAAACAGACAAATGCTCTATATTTCTATATTTGCAGCAGTGGGTGCCTAAGCTACGTGGATGGTGCATGGTAAGCTGTAGTGCACGTTACTGCTCAGACTGACCTTCTCGTGAGCGACTCTCCTTCTCGCCCGTCTGACCCTTCTCTGGCGGGATTTGCCAGTTCTAAGGGTATTGAGGCAGCGCTGGATGTTCGGCTGTCTGACCGAGGAACAGGATGGTTGCTAAATTAGTTTGCGCTCATCTCCGTGGCTCAGAACCAAAGTAGATCACCTGATTCAGTTTGGTTTATTTAAGGACGTCACAATATTGGTAGTTTTTTGGTAGATTTGGAAGGGTTTTGAATTGCTTGGTGTGTACTGTCTTACCTGTGTTTAGAATGAATTCCATGATGCAATCCTGTCAGGTTAGGGGTTAGAACCTGAACCTCTGGAATCACTTTTCCATTCCCCTTGTTAATACCAAAGGAGCAGGATACTGAACAGCCCTCCAGAGAAACTGCAGGCAGTTCTTTTTTTTCCCCACCCTTTGCCCTAATAAAATGGACCCAGAATCTCAAGCTGCTGAATTGACACTGTTTGTCATAGTCACAGCTCTGCCCAGTCTGTTGTGATTCAGCTCTGTCCTCTCCTGAGCGTGAGCCCGCTCAGCCGCGGAGAGACGCACGCTTGCCCAAGAAATTATTTAGGGGCCTTATTACTAGGACTGATATTAGAATTACTCCACTCGTACAGTGGCACTGCAGGACATTCGAGTCTTTCTCTTGCCTCGCTTGTTAACAGGAGAGAGACGGAGAAATAGAAAAGCAGGGTGTGGGATTAATGGTAAGGTTTCAATGAGTGTTGGCATCCCATGGTTGCGTCTAGGACCAGCAGGCAAAGGAATGAAGAGAGCTGGTCATTTCAGTGCAAACATGGTAAACCAGTGAGGGAAGGAGTGGAATGGAGGACATCTGTAGATTCAGTTCTTGCTTAGCTGTGAAGGACACATGGTGATGGTGAAACGTGGAGAGATAGAGAGAGACAGAATGTGAGCTGGGGGGTGGTCTGAAGTCTGGAGTGACAGAACAGTCAGAAATCAGAGCTGGGAAAGGCAATGATAAAGAAATATAGAATTGGATACAAGATTCTAGAGTGGAAAACTGGACGAGTGTAAGAAGAAACTGAAGAGAAGAGAACAAGAACATTGTACTTGAGTGTGTGTGTGTGTGTGTGTGTGTGAGAGAGAGAGAGAGAGAGAATGAGAGACAGAGACATAGATAAAGAGAGAGAGAATGAGAGAGATTGAATTTGTTTTCTTACACTTTCAGGACTAAAATGGCTTGACTAAGTTGGAGAGCTGAGTTAACCTATATTATCAGGACCAGCAGAAATAACCCTGTTATGGTGAAGTGCATTTTACAAAAGCTACATGTTTCAGAAATAAATGAACACAAACTTTTCTTTTTTTTTACTGAGATTAAGGTTAGTGTTTGGTTAATGTTAGGAATAGGAAATGATTATTACTTATTGATTACATATTGATCGTTGCATATGAATAATACACATATGTGATAAATACGTGGCCTGTATACAAGTGCTCCATATAACAAAATAAACATATACATGTATGTTAGTGTGTTTTTAACATGCATGTGAACACAAGAAAGCATGTGGTAGGCATGCATGTTTGAGTGTGTTTTTAACATACATGTGAACATACAGCATTTGTGTATATGCATGTTTGAGTGTGTTTTTAACATACCTGTGAACATAAAGCGTGTGTGTGTGTGTGTTTGTGTGTGTGTGTGTGTGCGCATGTTTGAGTGTGTTTGTCATTTCACATGCGCGTCTGCTGGTTATTTTACACCACGTTTAGGAAGATTATATGTGTTGGTGTTAACCCCACATTCCAGTGTTAAATGAATGCCCACTGTGATTATATAATTCCATATAATTCCTAAACTGGTCTCTTTAACCACCATCTAAAATGTTCTACATAGACTGGCACTATTAAACAATCAATGTATCTACTAGGAGGTGGTGCTCCCTGTCTGTCTGTTATTTTGTACATATACAGACAGCACACAGAAGACTAAGGGTTTGGAGAGATGTTTGGAGAGCAAAGGACTGAAAGGAGGGAGTGGACTCTTTCAGTAGCTGTCTAGTGGAAGTTAACAAGAAATGCGAACATATCTTATGGCAGCTTTAATGGAACGTTAGGGATTTGACTGGAAGCTTGGCCCCTCCACTCCCCTCCGCCTTGTCAGTGTTGTTATCTCATTAAAGCCAAATCAAGGTAACGGATCAGTCCATTCTGCTTTCCCAGCGGGGGTGGGTGTGTGTTTGTGTGTGGGGTGGGGGGGTTCAACAATGCTGATCTTAGAAGCTGCCTGGAGTGTCAAGTCCCAAGAGAGGTGGGGAGTGGTGGAGACACAATGAACACATATGGCTGATTTTGACCACAAGCGCACACACTGTGGACTGACGCCTGCCCTCACACACGTATGCATGAGAACTATTGAGAACTATACATGAGAAGTATTGCTCATGTAGCAGAAACCAGCAGATGATAAACGCATGAACAAAGAACGGTAATGGCATAGATGCCATATGACAACAACCACACACACACACACACACACACACACACACACACTTCGAAGCTGGTGTGCAATGTAGATAAGAGTGCATTTACATCATATTACATGCAAAAAAGGGCTTTCAGAATTGATTTCCATGCCATTTACCTCCTCTGCGCAGCAACTGAGGTCAAGGGCATTTAACCAGAACGGCATTTAGACGTGTGCAATTGGTCTAATATTGTAGGAGATGCCTGTGCAATCTTTGCATCTGACATTCAGTTTTACCACATCCTCTAATCTGTAGTCCCTGCTGTAACCTGCGTAGCCCACACTTCAGGTCTACATTTGAATACTGCGCAAGTTATAACAACTGATTAGTAAATCTTGAATAACGTATTAATAAAATGAATAGGGTGCTGCGTAAAAACACAATGGTTCTCATAAATGGTTATTTCTTGACCAGTCTTTTTTGTGTCTGTGCATTCATGTTCCGAGTGCATTCGTGTGCTGAGTGTTCAGAGTGTTCCGAGTGTGCATTTGTGTTCCGAGTGTGCATTTGTGTTCCGAGTGTGCATTCGTGTTCCGAGTGTTCTGAGTGTTCAGAGTGTTCCGAATGTTCTGAGTGTGCATTCGTGTTCCGAGTGTTCTGAGTGTTCTGAGTGTTCTGAGTGTTCCGAGTGTTCCGAGTGTTCCCGAGTGTTCTCGAGTGTTCCGAGTGTTCCGAGTGTTCCGAGTGTTCTGAGTGTTCTCTTTTGTACATTGCAGGATGACAACTCAATGTTCTTCCAGTTCGGCCCGTCGATCGAGCAGCAAGCCTCCGTCATGCTCAACATAATGGAGGAATACGATTGGTACATCTTCTCCATTGTCACCACTTACTACCCTGGATACCAGGACTTCGTCAACAGGGTGAGAGAACGTAGAGAACAGGAGTTTGTATGCACGTGCGTGTGTGTGTGTGTGTCTGTGTGTGTGTGTGTGAGAGAGAGAGATAGAGAGAAAGAAAGAAAGAAAGGCAGTCATTTGAAATTTTTGTCCCAAATTCAGTATTTCAAATATATTGACTCCCCTTCTGTAATGGTTCAAGTTCTTGAATGGAGTTGACAGGTCTTGGTGTTGCTGCCTACTTTGCTGGGCCACAAAATGGTGGTGTTGCACAAGGGTCTTTCAGAGCCCATCTGGATGAACACAGAGATGCCAGGGTGCATCCGTGAGCAGACTCGTCACAGGAGGGCTGCCCGTTTGTGGATGCTTTTCATTTCTCTGATAAGAGCGTTGATGTGCTTGTAGACGTGTTTGTGCAGACATGTCTGTAATGGTTTTTTGTGTTTCTCATAAAGCGCAAGAAAAAAAAACCCAGTGAAGTCCTGTGCCTGCTTTAGTTTTATTTATGGTAGGTCATAATGTTGGTAAAGTTCTAAAAGTATTTTAAATCAGTTTAGTGTCTCCTTTTGCTCCTATTGAAGCACGGGCACAGCTGCGGTTTGTAAAATGGAGAAAATGATTTGACCTGATGACTGTTAGTAGTTCAAAATCACATACGATTTTTGCGTGTTTGTAGTGTGTGGAGATGAGAGTCAGTCATTTTACGTCATAACTCCTTCTCTTGGCTGAGCTTCCGACTGGAAATCATGTTTTGGAGTGACACTTGAGCAGTTTTTCCCAGCTGGGAACTCATAATTACTGTAATTCTGAGAATTGAATGCAGTCAATTGTGTGGGTTGGGAATAGTAGTTGGATAGTGGGAAATGTAGTTGTCTAGAGTTTTGCAGCCCCACGTCTACAGTTTAATGTGGGCTGGAATTTTTGTTAGTTCCATTGTGGAAAATGCGAGATTAACATCTTTCTCTCCTCCAGATACAGAGCTCCACAGAGAAACGTTTTGTTTCCAGGCAGTTGTAGTAGTCATACTTGGGAAGTATAGTAGTTTGACCATCCTTTCCCCTTACAGATCCGGAGTACTATAGAGAACAGCTTTGTGGGCTGGGAATTGGAGGAGGTGCTGCTTCTGGATATGTCAGTGGACGATGGGGACTCTAAGATTCAAAACCAGATGAAGAAGCTCCAGAGCCCTGTCATACTGCTCTACTGCACTAAAGAAGAGGCCACCACTATTTTCGAGGTGGCA
Source organism: Sternarchorhynchus goeldii (assembly GCA_028565775.1). Taxonomy (NCBI): domain Eukaryota; kingdom Metazoa; phylum Chordata; class Actinopteri; order Gymnotiformes; family Apteronotidae; genus Sternarchorhynchus; species Sternarchorhynchus goeldii. The sequence continues at coordinate 5,810,780 of JAOXYF010000014.1, forward strand.
CATTCCGTCGGCCTTACCGGATATGGTTACACCTGGATCGTACCAGCGTTGGTAGCGGGGGATGCCGACAATGTGCCGAATGTCTTTCCTACAGGTATGAATGAGGAGGCAATGGAGAGGGAATGATGAAGGGAAACCAGAATGAAAGAACTGAAAGGCTATGTTGCAGTAGAATATGCTGAAAAACAGATTAACCCACAACAGAAGTATCGCACAGTTTCAAAAAGTTAAATGTGGAATAATGAAAAGCCAGAAGACTGAAAAAAGTCTCTGTTAGACTATATCACATATATTTAATGTGGTGAATAAGTGTTTACATTTAGAAAGTGGTTATATTGTGCAATGTTGTTGAAACAGTGCAAATACATGGGACATTATTAATACAAACTCATGGAGAACCATTTTATTCAACTGAAATAAATCTAATTCATTTTTTTTGTTCTCTGGAACAATCTGTCGTGTTTCTCTCTGTGCTTGGTCTCTGTCACAGGCCTGATCTCCGTGTCCTACGACGAGTGGGACTATGGGCTGGAAGCCCGCGTGCGTGATGCTGTGGCCATCATTGCTATGGCGACCTCCACCATGATGCTGGACCGAGGTCCCCACACGCTGCTGAAGTCAGGTTGCCACGGTGCACCTGACAAGAAAGGCACAAAGGGAGGAAACCCCAACGAAGTGCTGAGGTGAGTCAGACTTGCACTCCCACGCCTGTGTGTCATATGCCTGCACGTACACACACTGGCACACAGACATTCAGAAACACACGGAGATAGATAGGCACACACACACACACACATACAGACGCACATGGAGATACACAGGCGCACACACACATACAGACACACACGGAGATACGCAGGCGCACACACACTTGCACGCAGACATACAGATACGCACATGCCTGCTCACCGGATTATTTAAAAAAAAATGTTTTATATTTTTTTAAATGGGAAATGTACGTTGATTTCTACTGTTCTCCTTGTTTTCTCTGGTCTGTCTGGGCTTTTAGCCAAAAGTGATATTTAATGTAATGACTGCACACACACACACACACACATTCCTCTTTTCCAAAGCACTGAAGGTACACTCTATTTGTCTTAGTTCAGAAAGAGGGAAAGAGAAAGAGAAAGACAAAATATGTGATGTCCTAAGAGTGCCATTAGAGGCAACAAATGTACTTGTGCAGAAAATTAAATGGCATTGGAAATCCATTTCCTGTTTGCTGGTGACCTGGGAGACGATGTTCAAGCCATCGGTTGCTGAAGAACTCCATTTGCATACCAGATCAACCTCTTTAATAACTCCCCTTCTCTGAAGCAGTAGTGATAAGTAAACGGTTTCACGTCACACAAGGGCAGGGGAACGAACGGTGCGCTTGTAGTCAGTAGGAATGGGATTATCCCAATCGCACACGTGAAGTGTAGCATTTACGTCATTGGCCCAGTCACACTGGAGGGGATGCGCCATGCAAAGAGAGACGAATAGAATCCAAAGAAAGAGCAAGGCAAGGTTTAAAGATGGGCACGGGGCCTCAGTAAGAGCCCTCCCTCCCTCCCTCCCTCCCTCCCTCCTTTCATCCTCACTCAAGACATGTTTAGCTGTATTTGGGACGCTGCCATTTTATAACAGTGATATGGTCTGTTATTAAGTACCGCTGACGGTCAACCCACGCTGCTCCACCAACTGCAGAGACTGCGAGTGTCATTCGCTTGAATACGTTTTGAAATGGACCTCTCAATAAGGCAATCTGCTACTCTTTCATAGATGACAGCAGGTAGTGATGGATATAAGTCTTAGAACAAGTCACATGACTGGGTGATTAATCTACTAGTGATCAGTGTGAGTGATGATTTCTGGCTGGTAATTCTGCCAGGCCACAGGAAGCCCCAGTACTGGCCTAGTAAGAAGCCACTTTACGCCGTTGACAAAAGCAAAAAAAGCAAAATGCATTGACTCAGGTCCTTAGAATAAGCATCTATAAATGGTTATAACTCTCGCTGCATGACTGGAACAGATTCATGAAGATCATTTAAAAACTATGGCACTTTGCACTAACTTTATTCAAAAATGCGCAAAGTTCAAAAAAGTTCAAGAAGTTAAACCCCTGCCATGATTCTGCATCACCCATTCAATTCCACTAATTAATTCCAGAAGCAAGGCCTGAGCTCGTTAGCAAGTCTGGGCGGCTGGGCCAAGTCATGGGCTTGACTTTTACTGTCTGAAGCTGAACTACCCACCTCTGGATCGAACACCTTGGGGGCAGGAAAGCTTTTCTTCTCTTGTCTTCTCTTTTTTTCTTTCCTACTTTTGTCTTTTTTCTTCTTCTTCTCGTCTTTTCTTCGTGTTCTTGATGACGTCTTTGAATTCAAGTTCTGCAATGCGATGTACGGGTGTTTCAAATGTCTACAACAATTTGTTGAAACTGTTGATGAGATCAATGCTTAACTTTTTCATGCATACAAAACATACACCTGTACCTCAACAAATATAAACCTTGATTTTCGGCTTGATTTTATGTATTATTGCTGTGATATATACATAAAATGTTTAACTTGAAAATATTTTGAATGATTGTGGAAGCAACAGAGTAGTAAAATAATGGATGACAAGTGAGATGTGGGGGGGTTCTCACTTTTTTTTCCCCACTTGACATGCTGTCAGCACGTAGCGTGCCTGGTTATTATGTTGGCTTTTCGTGATCTTACAAACACCCACGATTTCAATCACGGTGTGGGGGGGAAAAAAACACCTTTCAGTCAAGCAGCCTTCGTCTCCTCTGTGTTTGGTTATTTGACACCAAGCATGGGGGGAACACTGATCACTAATTATTAATTAGCATTTAGGCTTCTTCCCGCTGGCTCTTAGCTGGGCCATTTGATGCGGTGGCACGGCGGTGAAAGGCACGGAAGCAGGACGTGGGATGCTTGCATCCACACTACCTCACTTGAGCGCTCTTTTCCTCACTAACACTTCCTCTCTTTAACCCTTCCTTACTAGCCCTTCCTCTCTAACCCTTCCTCACTAACCCTTCCTCTAGTTCTTCTCTCTCCAACACTTCCTCACTAACCCTTCCTCTCTAACACTTTCTCTCTTTAACACTTCCTCACTAACCCTTCCTCTCTAACCCTTCCTCTCTAACACTTCCTCACTAACACTTCCTCACTAACCCTTCCTCACTAACCCTTCCTCACTAACTCTTCCTCTCTAACACTTTCTCTCTTTAACCCTTCTTCACTAACCCTTCCTCTCTAACCCTTCCTCTCTAACTCTTCCTCACTAACACTTCCTCACTAACCCTTCCTCACTAACCCTTCTTCACTAACCCTTCCTCACTAACCCTTCCTCACTAACTCTTCCTCTCTAACACTTTCTCTCTTTAACCCTTCCTCACTAACCCTTCCTCACTAACCCTTCCTCACTAACTCTTCCTCACTAACCCTTCCTCACTAACCCTTCCTCTCTAACACTTTCTCTCTTTAACCCTTCCTCACTAACCCTTCCTCACTAACTCTTCCTCACTAACCCTTCCTCACTAACTCTTCCTCACTAACCCTTCCTCACTAACTCTTCCTCACTAACTCTTCCTCACTAACCCTTCCTTCACTTTCTCTGTTTCTTTCCCGTTCCTTTTTTTAACTTTCCTGATATATACTTTCCTTTTTTCTCCCTCTCTCTGTTTTGTCTCGGTAGATATGGTTGGTTTTGGTTTGCTTTTCCCTTTGCTTTACTTCTGCTCGGTCTCAAAGCTTCCTCAGCATCTTCTCTCTCTCTTTCTCTCATCTCTCATTTTTCTTATTCTCTCTCTTTTCATTTCTTACTGTTGTTCCTCCCCCCCCCCCTCTCTCTCTCTTTCTCTCTCTCTCTCTCCATGTTTCTTTAAATGCACAAATAGAGTTGCTTGTTTGAGGCATTGTTGTCATAGCAGGCTCTGTAGCAAGGGGCGGCTGTTGTCTGGGAGGGCGGGGAGCTGGGTACGATGGGGTGTGTGTGTGTGTGTGTGTGTGGAGCATAGACAGCGTATGTTGTACTCTTAAACACACAACAATGTACGTGCACTTCGTACGCACCCACTCACCTCCAGAAATAAACCCTCTGAAATATTCACCACTGAACTTGGGATTGTGGGTATCCACGTCTGCCTTACGTGACACGCGCATGTGAACAAGCTATGACCCAACTTTTGAAGCTGTAATAGCAGTGGTCCGGCCCACCCACAGTGCTCCAACCGCACTCACAACTTGGGAGGAGCCCGTTCACAGCCATGCTAAGGTGCTCCTGGTTTGTGCACATCGTGTTAAATATTCCAAGTCTTTAGTGAAGTACAGATTGCCTGTTACGGTGGAGTAACTCCTGATGCGTTGGTCACGTTGATCTTCATTGTAATAAGTAACACAAATGATGTCCCTGTTTAATCGAAGTTCTGTTTCTTACTTCACATTTTGCCTTTCAGTCTGCAGTCATTATGAATAGGAACCATAACTGTAACAGTAGGGACCATAATGATGTCTCCAACTGTAATGAAATTGTAACGCCAGTTTTGTTAATGTGCTAAACATGAATCGTGGTGGAAGTCGGCAGATAAGTAACTTCAGATGAAGTGTAGCACAGCTAACAGGGCTGACATTCTCCGATTCTGTTTGGTCGATTGAGAACGTGCACCATGAACTCTCGTAGATCTGTCAGGACTGGCATATCTTGGGAGAAGAGACCAGGTCTGTGTGTGAAGACGAGACGAGGGGGAGAGTGATGAGAGGATTGGATGGGGCTTAAGTGTTCTGCTGTGTTTTTGTGTGCGTTTGTCTGTATGTCCCAGTGTTTGTCTTACTGGTGTTTGCTCTGTTCTCAGCTCCTCTCTCCATCTGCCTGTTACGTCTTACCCGTGTGTATATTTGTGTGCCTCCGTCTTGCTGTCCCATCCCCTGTGTGTGTGTGTGTGTGTGTGTGTGTGTGTGTGTGTGTGTATCTGTCTATGTCCACCTCTGTGTTATGGCTCAGCATTACCTGGCCGCTCAGCTGTAAGGACAGGTCTGCCATCGTTTGAGCTCACATCGTTTTGGTCCTTCACGTATGAGGTGATCTGGCAGCAGGGGTGGGCGTGGCCGGGCGATGGGGTGGGCGTGGCCGGGCGTGGCTGGGCGTGGCCAGGTGCACTTTTGTCCCGTGTTTAGAACGCCGGCAGCTCCATGCACGAGGAAGCATGACGCTGCATTGCTGTGCCACAGCCCTAATGACTACTAAAAGTGGTTTAAACCATGATTACTACAAAAAAAACTGGCTAAGAAATGTCTGTCTGTTTGTCTGTCTGTCCTGCCATCTCTGGAGTATGTGTGCGTACTGGTGTATGTATTTTTAATTACAGTGGCTTGTGATCTGTAGATTAATTGTAGATTAATAAATAATTTACAGAAGGCTTAAAGCATGCGGGGTCGGTCGGTTGCCACGGAATCATCAAACAGTCTCCCCAGGGAGGCCTGTGGGGCCACACACACACACACACACACACACACACACACACTGGCCTGAGAGCACCAAAGAAGGACCTGGCACCACTGCTGTGCTGTCATCTCTCCTTTCATTGGTACAGAAACTCTAACTAAATCCTGATTAACCAGCCTACCGCAGTGATATCTCAATGGCACCTTGCAACCAACTCATTCTAAATCTGTACAAGACTAGTGACGCACTCTTGCTGATGATGCGTGGAGAACAAGAGAAGAGCAAAGAAAACAAATGAACCAGTGTTGGTGGGTATTGTTCATTTTTATTTTTGTACATCAGTGAAAACCCAATATCTTCACCATCCCTTACAGGGAGGAGTGATGGTGATGCGGGTCATGTTTTACAGAGAGCACAGTGTACCTTCAAGGGAGATGTTGAAACGACAGGACCAGATCATGCCCAATTACATGATATGCCATAAATAAATACAACATTTTTACAGGCTGCACTTAAACTCGAAGTGAGAAGTTAGCAAACTGTTGGTGAATATGGGAGACCAGTCCTGTTGCCTGCCAGAACAGCACTGATGAGGAAAACATTAATCATGGAAACGAATGATGGGTCAAAGTATATCGTAGCTAAATGTACATGGATATGTTGTAGTTCAGCTAGGAACCAACAACTGAACTCAGCCATTATAAAGGAAGCCGTGGGACTAAACTCAGAGTGAAGTGAAAGGGTAATTCAGCAAACACATGCCATCATGCTGCTCTATTGATCTGTCTGTATTTCTAGAGAAAGATTGTTGGGTACTTCTGGATCATGTCCTTGTTCACAAGTGTAAAGGGGATGGATGAGCGAGAGACGGGGAGAGAGATGGACGGGTGGGGGGGGGGGGCAACAATCTGGGTAAGAAAGACACTCAAACTCTCTCTCTCTCTCTCTCTCTCTCTCTCTCGCTCTCGCTTTCTGGTGAGATTATTGTTCCCATGGCAACACAGCAGATTGCTAGGAAATCACTGTGGTTGTGGGCACCATGGTAACGCATTTCATATGCCAGCGAGCCTTTCTCTCTCCTTCATTCCCTCGGCCCTCTCTGAAATTATGATACATGCATATCAATCATAACACGTATTTGCACACACACACACACACACACACACACACACACACACATTTAGTGGGTCAGCGGTCATTTTCACCTCTCCAGGTCCTCTACTTTTGCCATTGTTTTTGTGCTTAGGTAACCCTAGTTACCCAGGTGGTGCAGTATAGGTGGTGTAACAAGCTGACACTCACCTCTTATTGTTGTTTGAGGTGGTGCTATGCCACTACGACTGTTGTCATAAATGAGGGATCTTGCTACACTCACACTACACTCACATGATCCCCATTCTGTCATTCCTCTCTGTATTTCATGCCCCCCCTCACCCCCCTACAATGTTGAATAGATAGTTATTTCTTACACGGTGAGTCGTTTTTCTGCGGCTGAGCGTTGTCATGGCAATGGCAGCCTACAGATTGAGAGCGGGTTGTGTGTGTTTGTGTGTGTGGTGGGGGGATGTGGAGCATGGAGAGGAGGTTTCACTGGCAATGGCACAAACTTGTTGACACACACACAGACACACACACACACACACACACACACACACACTGTGATACCAACACACCAATGCAAATCTGTGTCTGAGCACTCCAGGATGCATACACACACTTACACATGCACACACATCTGGTAACAGACTGATTCACAATCACTAGCCAAAGTGGGTCAGCAGTTATTTGTCACAAACTGTAGAACCACATAGAAAAGGTATGTGTGTGTACGTGGGGTGATTATACCGCCCTGATTCAAAATAATAAAACCATGTCTATTTCTGGCACTTTTGGTGATGCACCGGATCCTCTACCTCATGTCAGTGCAGAAATAACACACATCCTCCACAGATCCAGTTTTACTGAATGAAAAGAAAATACTCCAAGCTGTTGTCACGGACCCTTTGTTGCTCTCTTGATCCACAATCATTCTAGATCTTTCCCTTGTACATAGTGTGTTGTGCTGTTTACGGTGATGGGGAGTGCCGTCACGGAGGAGTCGAGATCCCTATTCTGGCTTTAGTGAAGGTTATTTTAATGATAAAATGACTGGAGAGAGAGGGGGGGGGGGGTGTGGATGGATTATCTGCACTCCCTCCTGCTCTGTTATGGCCTCTGGCCCTTGCTCAGTACCCCCCCCTCTCTCTGTAGTGTCTGTAGAGGGGACCTGTAGACTGAAAGCAGCATTACATTTATACTGTTTTATTGCTTAAATAGGATTTCTACATGAGAGGCTTTCAATAATAAACTTTAGTTCGGCAAGACAACTGAGTAAATGTAGAATAATTAGAACTGGGATTTTGAAAAGGTATGGAATAGGTTATGGATTCCAAAACCTGTCATTTTCAAATGTGTTTGGTCTAGGGATTTTTGATTTGTTTTATATGCTATGCTGTCTTTTCCCAGATATCTCATGAATGTGACATTCGAGGGACGAAATCTCTCCTTCAGTGAAGATGGCTATCAGATGCATCCCAAGCTGGTTATTATTTTGTTGGATAAGGAGAGGCAGTGGGACAGAGTAAGTGTGTCTCTCTCTCTCTTACTGTTTCTCTGTGTTACTGATATCTCTGTACACAAAATCACACATCACTGGTATCATATTCAGCCACGTCCCTGTTTGTAACTTGCCTCTTCCTAAATTCCTGCCGCTCAAATTGAGAGTGCGTTAATCTGGTACTAAACTTTTTTTTTCCCTCTCTCTCTCTCTCTCTCTCTCTCTCTCTCTCTCTTTCTCTCTCTCTCTCTCTGTCCCTCTGCCCAGGTGGGCAAATGGGAGAATGGTTCCCTGACCATGAAGTACCACGTGTGGCCGCGCTTCGAGCTCTACTCGGACGCCGAAGAGAGGGAAGACGACCACCTGTCGATTGTCACACTGGAGGAGGCACCATTCGTCATTGTGGAGGACGTGGATCCCCTCAGCGGCACATGCATGAGGAACACGGTGCCCTGCAGGAAGCAGCTCAAAGCCCAGTGAGATGCTCATCGACCTACTGCACTAAAACACACGTTTTACACAGTCGCCCTCAGACGTTTTCAGTTCAGACTCGGCTAACTTTTTAAAAAAATTTTATTTCTTATAATTACTAGCAAGGTTTAATATAATAGAAACGTTGTAAAAGCTTTAGTAAGGTTTAATATAATAGGAACATTATAAAAGCTTTAGTAAAGCTTGTAAAGTAATTTGAGTCAGAGGTGAATGTGATTACTGAATTGCCAAATTGCATACGTGTCAGTTACAGAAATAGTCAAATTTTTATCAGGTAGAGGTGGTCAAAATGGCAAAAACACATATATAATGGATAATAAATGAGCAAATAAATTGAGCAAATTTTTTATAATATTTATATATTTTCAGCTATTTTTATTTGTTATTTTAAAAACATAAACTATTTATATTAAATTGTGATTTTAAACCAGCCATGGCACAATGGCACAGTAGCATAATCACTAGTCAGTAGTTTTGTTCCTATGCAGTTTGATGGTGCGTCACCAGTGCTTGTTAACAAGCTCTTTAAATTTGGTCTAAATCTCTCCTTATTTATGAAACACAGTTGCTCTGATAATACAGTACGTTTAAAAAAGCATATTACAACCTAATTTCTCACATCATGTTGTTCTTTCACCCGTCCTTAGCAATGAAGGGTAGTGCGTCAAAAATCATGATGGCAACAAAAAAACGCCTCAAGGAGGAGGAACGGTGGTCACAATCTAACGCTCGCTAACAGGCTTAGAGAAGCACATAACAGGGATAATTACACCCTGCTACTCCACATGGTGATGTTTATGATAAAAGGCTGCCATCTGGAAACAGCTTAGATCCTAATGTACCCTGGTGTAATGAGCGCAAAATCTGGACCTTGGAGCCGTAGAAGGAAATACCATGGTCAAAGTGTTTATGCTGCTCTGTCTCATCATTGTATAACTGCATTATAGCTGGTAGGACTACTTCTGTATATGCTTCTAGTAGGACTACTTCTGTATATGCTTCTAGTAGGACTACTTCTGTATATGCTTCTAGTAGGACTACTTCTGTATATGCT
>JAOXYF010000014.1:5843228-5885392 GCA_028565775.1 Sternarchorhynchus goeldii
GTGTGTGTGTGTGTGTGTGTGTGTGTGTGTGTGTGTGTGTGTGTGTGTGTGTGAGAGAGAGAGAGAGAGAGAGAAAGCATGAGCATACAAGCAAGTGTGTCTATCTCAGTGTGTGTGCTAGGGAAGGTGTTGCCTTTTCTCTTCTTCAGAATAAACCCATCCTTCCTTTAACACTCAGTTTTGACTTGCACCTTTTCATTAGAGACATCTTGATAGCAGGCTAGCATCGTGTGCTAAATGTAGGTGGATTGCAAGAAATGAAGTTTATGAAGGGGTCGGGGTGGGGTGGTAGCCTACATTTTAGTTTTGGTCTCTGTGATCATTTTCACTAATGTATAGGGTCCTAGGGGTTTAGGTCTTGTATGACAAGAGCACACCATCATTACTTGTAGGCTATAAGTCTTTGCCCTGCTTTGCCAGTCACATCCCCTCTCTGGTACTATATGTCACAGGTTATTGTACATGTGCCTGGACTCATGCTTGATTACCTCTGTGTGTGTGTGTGTGTGTGTGTGTGTGTGTGTGTGTGTGTGAGTGCACGTGCACATTTGATAAGTGTGTGAGACACAGAGCACAGTGCAGTGGCTGTCTACTGTAATGATTACCTCTGTGTGTGTGTGTGTGTGTGTGTGTGTGTGTGTGAGACACAGAGCACAGTGCAGTGGCTGTCTACTGTAATGTCTGAATTTTGCTGTAAATAAAAAACACCCCTTTTCCATAATTTTTAATACATAGAGAAATTGACTCTAAGATATGGAAATTTGGGAAACTTTTTTGTTAGGAAGTTTTTGTAGGTTAAAGGAGATCATGTAATGAAGGATAGAATTCTAATAATTCTACTCTCTATTGGAATTAAAGGACCCAATTTTAAGAGAAAAAATATACATTTGTTGTCTTTAATATAAAATTGATATTTATAATTCTCTTTCTTTTCCTTCCTCGGTTTTCAACACTTATTTTAAATGTTACACAAAAATGACAAATGTACAGATTGTGTAAATATGACCAAATGTTTCTCTTATTCCATTTTTTGTATAGAGAGAGATTACCTGTGTTAAGATTACAACGATAATTTAACAAGAAATTTCACAATACTTAAGATATTGAGAATACAGACACAGTATGTGTGAACATAAGTGCTAAGATATATTCTTCTGTCTCTTTGTACAAAACAGTGTTGACAATAAATAAAAGGGAGAAATCTCACATTATATTGTTTTGGTTATTTCTGTCCTGTTCCTCCACTATTTGAAGAAGGTGAGGAAAGATACATCTCTTTCTACATTTCTGTTCTTTATGTTTTTTTCCTGAACATGTGTTTCCAAAGGTAGATCAGTTCACTTGTTCTGGATGCCATTAGACTAGCAAACATTATAATAATCCCCTTTTTATTTACCTGCTGGGGTGTCGCTGGAGTGTTACTAGGTGCTGCATCAAAGCTAAACTGAAAAATTATATGAAGCAACAGATGTATGTCCATAGGCGCGATGCACAGAGTGGGCTATTTGTGTTTTAGTGCCCACAACTCTCAGTTTCTCTGCATCTTCACACACTGAGAGCAGTGTGAGGGACAGCTGCTGTGGTTGCCGTGGATACAGTTAGTTCACTGTAGCGGAGACCATCTCAAGCAACCAGGTTATTGATGTTGATTGTTGATCAGGGGGGAAATAAAAGGTTTTTAACAGCGGTGGGGGGGGGGTGTCAACCACAAACATTTTGCTCCTGAAAAAACATGCATCACTGAGAACAGGAAGGGGTTCTTAACAGATGAGCGTCAATAAAACATTAACTGTATACGTGTGACTTAGAAAAAAGACAGGTGCGATTATTCTTTCTTCCTATTGCCCCCACCCCCACCTTCAACATACGCACGCACTCTACACACCCAACCTTAGCCAATCCTGGAATACATTGCAACACATGTAACTACTTCTCGACAATTAACGGTTACCTAGCAACTGGCTCTTTAGAGAGAGAGACAGAGAGAGAGAGATTCGCTCCGTGTTCCCGCCATGTCCTGGTGGATTGGATGCTACAATGAATCAACACACAATGCAGAAATGGAAAGTGCAGTATGAGCTCAACACCCATACACTCAACACCCACACACTCAACAAAAAGGAAAGTGGGGGTCAGACGTGCTGAGATAAGGAGCTGAGAAGAAAGAATAGGCATAGAGACAGAGGGAAAGGTAGAGGAGGAAGAATGAGCAGAGAGACCAACGTAGAGAAGGAAGTCAGACGTGCAGAGTCGATGGAAGCAGAGTGATGGAGAAGAGCAAGATTGGGAAAAGATTGCTGTAGGGAGTCGGAGATCAGCGATCGTCTCTAAAGCATGAGAGGAGAAAGCGAGGCTTGTTGCCTTAGTGACAGAGCATCTCATTTTCGTGCTTAAGTTTTAATGAGGACACATAGTTCATACAGCATTGCCCCCCCCCACACACACACACAACCACCACCACCACAACCAGCCGTACGCGTCTAAAGTACAGGACACCTACATTCACACAAACAAATTAAAATGTAAGAGTAAACCTGCACAAATCAGTGCCCGTTTCGAGATAAAAACAGCCGCGACTCAGACGTAGACTATGTTTGTCGCTGTCGCAGATGTTGGGTAGAGAATCGCCTGTTTCTCTAAACGCGTTTCAGTCTGTTACAAAATCTTCCCATGAAGACTGACAAGTGGTTAGGTATCCGTGTGAGTAACTCAGTAAAAGACGTTGCAACATTAATGTCTCTCACATCTTTAATCTCTTAGGTCTCATGGAACCTGCAACTCTACTTATAGATATATACTTTCCTTTAGTAATGAATACTGCATTTATTTGTCTGCCTTCTTCATAGGATCTCTGGCTCAAATGTAAAGATTACAGGTTACATCAAGAACTTGTCAAAAACCTCTAATCTGCATGTCAAAAAAATTGTAGTGACTTATATTTCATCATTAATTAATGTCACGAAATTAATTCTTACCAAGTCAAACGCAACGAGACATGCGTGGGTGTCTACTGCCAGAACGTGGCCACAGCAGTCCAAAGTGTCACAAGGCTGACACCTTGTGGCTGGTATAGCATAGTGCTCCTGTGAATAGTACTTCGAAAGGTGTTTCAACAGCGGTTGAAATTTACATTATGTTTACGTTACTGGACGGCAGTGTAATGTTTGTAAAGCATACCACACGCTGTGTATGTGTATACAAACTTTTGTTATTCACTAATAGTGTTTACAATATTCCTGTAACTCTATCATATACCATCTAGCTCCTGAAACTGTTACAAAGTCTACAGAGATATTATTTTAGTCAATTAGTGCATCTGTTTAAATTACCCCCCCCCCCTTTTTTTTAACAAAGACTACTTTAAAAAGATCAATAATAATAATTTATGTGCAAAAAGAGATTCACCGCACCAAAAAAATCAATAAGCAGTTGAAGGTTTTATTTAATTTTTTTTGCAGTGTTTTTATTTTGTTGTTGTTGTTTGTTTGTTTTTATCGCATGGTAACTTGGTTCAAAAGTTAAATTAGCACGACACTCCTACTGTTCCCTCTTCTTTTCCCTCTGGCAAATTTTTCAACTCATCAGGAGTTAGTCATGGCCCAGCGAGAGAAGCTTAGAAGTTTTTTTTTGCCAGGGAATTCTGATTAGACATATGAGATCTAAGACTATTCTACTGCAGGCAGCAGGGGGAGAACATTATCTTGTACAGTTTATATGCCATATAATTCTTTTTGCATGTGATATGTTATAGTCAGTTCACTTCCCACATAATGGAGTTTTCAGAAAAAACAAAAAAGCTTATATTTATATATAAAAACATTTGAAATATGTTTTCTTTTATTTCATATCTTCTCTCATCCTCTGTCTCCCACTCTCTCTCCCCCTCTTTCTCCCCCTCCTCGCTTCCCTTTCTCTTTCATTCCCACTTTGACTCTCCCGGTCTCGTCCTTGTACGTTCTCACCTTCCTGGTTTGTACTATAGGACGAACTGGTCGCATTACCCTGACCCTGTACCTCCGTGGGTACTTTGCCAGGCTTGTCCCTGCCCCTCTCACACTCTGCGGGACGAGTTCTTTGCCCGCCCCCCCTTGCTTCCCCGCCTCATGGTAACCATGGCGACGGAGGACAGGTTCCAAGGTTGCTAGGCGATTATTGAGGTCCGTGATGCGCTTCTGTAAGTGGGAGACTTCTCTGAAGAGATCGCTGAGGGACTCAGCGAGAGGACGGACCCTGTGAAGTAGGAGAAGAAAGTTTTAGAATGAGACTGTGTATGTGAAAGGGAGAGGTGCAAAGAGTATAAGAAACTGTGTGTCTGTTAAAGAAAAAAAAACGTGTGTGTGTCTAGGGGACATGCATCTGTGCATACATGGAAGGTGTGGTACAGTGTGTGTGTGTGTGTGTGTGTTGTGTTTTTTATATTCTTTACGGCCTGGTATGTTTTCAGCACACAGAAAAATCAATACAGCGAAATCAACTAAAGATAGGATTTCATATCAACCTACAGAGACTGGCTACCCAGCCTTAAACAGCTCATCAGTCAATACATACAAAGACACAGCAATAGACTTTGTGCAAATTCCAGCAGTTTCTCTTGTTATTGTTACAGTTTCTTTTTCATAAAGAATTATGAGATTTATTGTGAATAAAAGCAGAAAATTGTGAATATCTTTTCAAAATATTGAGATATTTAAAAACATTTATTTTGCCCTATTTACTGTTATTTCTTAGTTACCTGTTTTTTTATGACGTATAATTTAGCTTTAAGTCACGAGACAACTAAACTACAGTTTTTAAGTGATATAACACATATAACACATCCTCAGCTTGATCACGCCAAGCAGTTTTCACCATCATTGCCTGACTTTGTACCCCAAACCTAATCTGAGGTGCCCCATAGTGTGGTAAAGGCTGGAGCACAGCACCGTACCTGGAGTAGTCGGGCAGGAGGGCGCTCGGCTGGGAGTGCAGCAAAACCTTGATCTCGTTAAAGATTCTCTTCCCCCACACGTCCAGGACCCGGGTCACGCTCCGAACGTTAGCCACGTTCACGCTCTCCGCTGCCGTGACAACGATGAGCAGTCAAGCCGGACACTAACGAGCCGTACAAGGTGACAATGCAGTCTCAAGCCAGAAGTTGTGAAGATAACGAGTTCATTTGGCTGCTGCTCCCTGTGTGTCTGTTTTTGTGATTGGTAGATTGTTAGAGAAACTGAAGGGAAACTGGAGGCAGACTTGGCCTTTGACAGCGACCATCAGGCTATCAGTCTTACTGCAGGGCCCTGGGAAATGGCCAACCATGCGATGTCCAGAACGTCACTCTACGAAGTCACAGTTATTGGTACTTCTACTACATCCAATACAGTCTAATACAGTCTAGATATAAGGTCTGTGTAGATATATGGCTCACATGGCATGAAGCTTGTACCTCTTCTTCAAAAAAAAATATGCATGACCTTAGATTGTTGTTTATATGTGGTTGGAAAACATATGTTCATGATTTTTAAACATTTGGAATTTTAGTGCATACTCACATTCTTGCCAGTTGAATGTAGAAAAGGTGTGTTTGCATGTTACAACAAAGTAGCCAAAACAATATGTGATACATTTATGAATATATATAAAGACATTATCCTATTTAAAAGAATATATTTAAAGACATTATTGTGTGAGAGCACAGCAATTATATATCCTCTTACACTGAAAAATGTACATACACAATGCAAGTGTGAGAGAATGAACTACCCAAACTCTAGACCTCTAGATCCCACTGAAGTGCCCATTGTTCAGGGAATTTCATGGTTATTGAGTTCCAAATTAACATTTTGAGTGGAATTCTGCTTTAAACTTCATTTCACCACACTGTAATAGATGTTTTCCTTTTTAATCATTCCCGAGATGAAAAAAGGCTTTAATGCTTTTATGCTATTTATGGTTTTTACCCATTTTGTCTCTCATGGTCTTGTCTTGTTGGACAAAAGTTTTCTTATTTCTTCTAGTTTCTAACTGCTGTAAAGACAATTTTGCCAAGTCAGTGCACTGCTGATTTGGAATTTGGGTTGAAAATATTGAACAGAAAAAAATAAGATAAGTGTACTGTACTGCTGTTCTAATATTTTACGAACTTACAGTATTAATCTACAGTACAAACTGTAAAATGTGTACTACAATATAGTGTATTAACCCACCGTACAGGCCTTAGCCTTCAGTAAAATATGTAGAGCAGAGGAATTCAAATTACAGTCCTCAAGGTTTGAAGACCTTGGAGTCAGGCATGATAAACCGGCCATCCAGTTATGTTAGTCATTTAAAGCTGTAGCATGCATGATTCAAACTGAAAGAAATTACACTACTGAGTCGAGTCAGGAAAAAAAAATATCAATTAAAACAGAGTTTCTTTTTGTTTCTACGAGTCGGCCTGTAAAGCACGGAATATTTATTCAACGGAGTTTTTTCAAAACGAGTCGTACACCTTTATGCATTAACGTCACACACACACATAGTGAAAAAGAATGTCTGTCTCGATAGGATACCTGACTAACGTTAGTGTAGGTGCGTGGCTCAAAGTAATGATCTGTACAGCACTGATAGTGAATGGAAGGAAGGATATGAATATGGAGAAAACCGAACGACAAAGGCAGCCATCCTCTGACGCTTCGCCCGTAGTAAAAGCAAAGGAGCTGGCAAGCTAAAAGGGATAACGACAAAACTCGAGCTCCAGAATAAACACTGGCTTTACTTTACAGAGTTGGTGATAGCTACATGACCTGAGGGGATTCAGGAGTAACGGTGTCTTTATTGTTTTTTCAGCTATTATTCTCAGATCGTGTTCAGCGCTACTATCTATCGTGTAAACAGTGATATCATGCTTATCACAACAATGTAGCTCCTCATTGTCAAGCTTAGGTCTTGAGCCGGAACTAAAATATCTGGAGAACACATGGTTAATGATGGCTAGATCACTAAATTAACCTAACCGATATTTCTTGGGATCACACTTTGCTACTGACGCATGTAAGGTTATGTTTAGCTAACTTCTGAAAGAAGTGCAGGCAGCTAATAGGCGTTAAAGCTATGACTAAACCGCCAAAACAGCTAGCTTCAGAGCACAGCAAATATATGTTGTTTTCTATTAAAAAAAATGCACCTTCTCCTAGCTAAACTGCCCATGATACTGATAACAGCAACATAGACGAGCAGATACACTGTGAGATTGACCAGCCTCTCTTTCAGATAAAGTTTCACTTAATAGTCCATGAATATGAGTGTTTATACTCACATTTAAAAGGTGTCAATAATTGTAAGATCATTCACTTACATTTCCAGCACAGAGTTCTGATCAAGTTCTCTTTGATTGTTCCTTCTGCATTATCATCAGATAAATCCAGTCGGGAAAATGGAGTGCAGCTCAACCCATGGTGCAAAAGGTTCTTTTGCACGTTTCAAGCAAGTACATATTTCCATCAGAGGAATTTCCCATAGTGAAGCTTTAATCAACTACAAGCAAGATTTGATTAACACTAATCTAGAGTACAGAGACCATATTATACCAGATAGATAGACAGGCAGACTTATAGATAGATCCTAAAAATTGTAGTGAAGTACAAGAGCATAGGTGTTGATAGGACAGAGCTTGTTCTTTCCATTCAGCTGACTCCTCAGGACTTGTCTCATTCTTTGCAGGTATTTGGTTGTATCTGCTTTCCTTGAGGTCTCTTCATGACTCCCATTTGTGGGTTTCCAAGGTGCTTGTCGCTGCCTTCAACATCTGTTGTATTACCTTCTGGTAGGATTATCTCCTCAGTTCTAACTACCTTCCCATTCCCTGTAACCATCTGCCTACACTTATCTAGTGTGCTGGCAGTCACTCATGGAGCTTCTTTAGCCGGGTTGGTGTGTGATGCCTCCTCCTTCCATAACCTTCAGTCTCAGGTCAGCTCTGGTGCATGGGCTCACTAGGTCTTGGTTCCGAAATTCAGGGTGTGGGGTTGTACCTCACCAGTCTCTGGTTGTGACAGTAGTTGCTACTTGCACATGTTGGTAGCATTTCGGCAGTCCGTCAGCCATTGTCTATTCTCTATTCCTTGGTCCTCTACATTCTGACCTTGGTGATCTCCAAGCCACTGTGCTAGTGAGTATTTAATTCTCATTAAATGCAGGTAGCATAATGATCCTTGCTGAAGGGACCACACTGAAGATACCTCAAGTGGTCAGGATACCCCCAACCTCTTGTACCAATGGTGTAACCCACTGAGCTGTTCATACAGTACATATGATGGTTTAACTTAAAGTATAGACTTAAGTCTTCATTATATCTAGAGTGCAGAGACTGTATACCATACTGTACAATATTAAAGCACTATATTAACCTAGTTTTCAATGTAATATGTAGAGTGTAGAGACCATATAGCAGTATACCACTGCATTCTAAATATTCACATTTATGGCATTTGGCAGACACTCTTATCCAGAGCGACTCACAAAAGTGCTTAGGGATACTTGGAATATCTAGGGTAGCTCAGATAGACCCAAATTCATGTACTCTAAGCTGGAATACTACCAGAAAATAGTCTTATGATTCACAAGCCTTCCTATAACCATAATATACAGCTAACTCCTGTAGCCTGAATATACAACTAAGTTACATAACACCTGAGGAAAGAAGACAATAAAACAGTAGCTAAAAACTGAAGGATATATTCTATGTCAAGTGCTTGCGAAAGAGGTGGGTCTTCAGTTGGCCTTTGAACTGAATTGAAATACTCATCTCTGAATTGAAATACTCATCTCTGGCCCTCAAATACAAACCTAGCCCTGGATTTAATTGTTATTGATAGTTCATTGAACAAATAACATAACTGGTTGCCCATCTTGTCATCGCACCTGATTCTTAAAGTAAGAGTCTTTGGAGATTCACCTGGTAAATTCAATATCCCATCGGTTGAGCATGCTGCTCAAATGACTCTGTGTTTCTTACCTCCTTCTCTGTAGTTCCAGTTGCCGTAATCCAGCTCGTTGCTCAACTCAAGTGATGGATCCAAAAGTGCCACAACAACGACAACCATCGTCCATGTTGCCAGGGGAACAGCCATGACAAACTTTCAGGGGCCTGAAGAGATGGGGGTGGGGCGGATTCCAAAAGTTGAATGCTATATAGAAATTGTTGCTGAAAAGGAAACATAATTGCACCCTCATCTTGTCAGTACCTTTAGGTCATCAGTCAAGGGTACTCAGAGAAAGAAAAGACAGACAGAGACAGAAATGGAGATATTATACATGTACAGGAGTAGTCATTGTTGAGCCGATAAAACAATTTTTAGTTCTCTGTGGCAAGCTACACAGACCAGAATGGCCCTGGGGAATCACGGATGATGAAAGGTCTGTGCTTTATTCTAGTCAAATGGCGTTTCTCTTAACACTGACCTGCGGCGTGTCATGTTTTTGTGGCCCTGCGATGCTAATGAACTAATTATCGCTGTTGTTCAGCATTGCACATTTGTTTTTAGGAGCAGACAGACCAATAATTGGAGCCAGTGAAGAGGTCAAACACATTCTCCTCAGCAGCTGGCTGAGCCCATGTGTTCTGGCATGGCAGGTGAGAGAGACAGTGCAATGAGAGTGTAAGAATGTTTTGGGTCTTAAAATGAAAGCGAGAAAGAAAGAGAAAGAGAGAACAGTACCCTGATTTTTCTTCTCTCAAGCCAGGAAGAGAGCAAAAAAAAAACATTTCAAAGTACACGTGTTCCAGACTACGCACTGCACATGTTCACGTGTCTTGACTGAGCTCAACTTCTTTTCCTGTCTTATGTGTTGTAACTGTATGTTTGTTGACGGGGATTAAAATCATAATCCTCAAGGCCTGCTTTCATATTTTCTTTTTTCTCTTTTTCATTTTGCTGTGTTTTTATATCAATAATGCATTGTAAGATTTTTTTTGTTGTTGTTGTCAGTTTAACAATCAAGAATAACAGGAAAGACTGTTTACTCGGGACCCCAACAGTGGTGAATGGTCCTATCACTATCCCAATTCATTGAAACCTTGATTAGCTCACTTGAAGCTCCAGAAAACAGTTGCCTTTGTGCAGCAGCGCAAGAGATCTCAGTCTACAAACGAGAGCCAATTCAAAAGCCAAGTCTTTTAATGATTCCTGGACATGACCATTACCTGGCTGCAAGGACAACAGCAATGAGTTAATCTATAGACATCCCAGCTGGTAAAGCCTAAGACCAACAAGAGGCCAGTCGGCAAGCCGTCCTGACATGGGGTGGGGGTGTGGGGTCTGGACCTTTACATAAGAGAAATCAGAGAGGAAAGTAAAGACTTCTGGGAGCTGTCAAAGAGTGAGTCAGAGCAAGGGCATATCTCCAACTGGAGCTCATCCCAGGGTAGATTAAACCCAACAGTACTGATCTAGAGTAAGCCTTCTTTGCTGCATGACTACGTTAACTGTGTTCGATAAAAGGAAAAACTGAGCTGTCAAAACTGACCCCAGATCTGCAGTCTGGAGTTTCCTCTCATAGGAATGCTGATCCACAATCACGAGCATTCCAAGTTGCTGACCAGTGTTTACCATTGCACCACAAAAACAAAACTGGAAACGAAAGGCTTCTCCTGCACAGAGATGCTTTATGGATGTGATGTTTGGGCTGTGCTTTATGGATTTGGTATTTGGCCAGACTTTTGCATAGACTGTCCCAGAACAACAAGTGGAAGGACAGAGGGAGATGTCAAATATCTTCCGATAAGGACATCTACAAGATATGCATGTGAAAGGATGGTGTATAATAGCACCAGGGATATTATACATCAGTTAAATGCTTGGGAATGAACGTTGGAAGCCTATTTGTGGAAAATGAAGTTAGGAAATAACAAACAGCAGGCATAACTAACTAAACAAATATTACATAATTCCATATCAACTACAAGAATATGTTGAAATTAAAGTTATACTCACAGGTTCGGAAGGCAATTGCGTTGTTCAGCTCTTCAGCACTCCTGCCTCAGCATTAACCTCTTAAAGAAGACTTTCTTTGCCACAACACCCTTTTGCTCCCCTCCTCTGCCAGACCTGGGCACTAGTCTCCTCTTATCTCTCGTTCTTTGAGTAATGTAATGATAGGTATACCTCAGTCAGGCTGCACCCCACACAAACTAGACTTACTTTAGCACAGAGAGAGAATTCATTATCTTTATGACTGCCCCTAACTTTTTCCTTCCCTCCTTCCATATCCCTCCTTTCCCTCATCCTACCTCCTTCCACCCCCCCCCACCCCACATACACACACACACACACACACACACCACCCTTTCTTTCTCTCACTCCAGCTGTGTCCAGATGTGTCTTTCTTGGTTTTTCTTGGAGTTTTTCTGCGTTTCTTCCTTCTGTCATTCAGCCCTCTTTTCTCTCTTTCTCTCTCTTTCTTTCTGTCTCTCTCTCACACACACATACTCCCATCTCTGTCTAACGTACACACACACTTATGCGCAAATGCAGGTTGTCAAAGGTTGGCAAAACTGGTAAAACCTATTGCACTGAAATTATTCTGTACAATGATTCTATCGTTGTATATGAAAGCTTCAAAAAATGCCCCAGGTGAAATGTAATGGGCCATAATCTTGAACATAACCACAAAATACTAGTGTGCATAACATATATCATTTAAAGAATTGTCTGTTTTATATGATCAGATATAATTTCTGTGGTGTCTGGTAGTAGATAACTGCAGGTGAATTTATAATATGGGTGAGTCAGCCTATGGTAAATGGTGCGAATTGTGTCCGTATGTGTGAAGAGATAAAAAGAAGAGACAGAGAGATAAAATATGAAATATTTATATTCACTGGCATCCAGATGTTGTTTCTGTTTCTTTCTTTCTCCCTCTCTGTCTGTGGTTTGTTTTCACTTCTTTTCTGAGATTAGTTTTGGCTAACTGACGGACCAATAAAATTAGAATGATGGAAGTGAAAGCATTGCTGCTTTCTTCTCTCGGTCAATCCTCTACAAAGAACGCCGTGCACCTGCTTCTCATTAAGCACAAGGCAGTTTGTCACCACAATGTGAATTCCTTTTGCACGTGCTCCCCCAATCGCTTCCTTTTGCACGTGCTCCCCCAATCGCTTCCTTTTGTACGTGCTCCCCCAATCGCTTGGTACCATCATATCATAGAAAGCCAACAATGTGGCATCCCACCATGCTATTTGATTTAAAAAAAAAAAACAACTAAACACACATAAAGCAAACATGGTAATCTTTTGATCTTTTGCTTACATATGTACATATTCTTTTTTGTTTCTTTCTTAACAATATTTTTTTTTAAATGTGCTGCATATATCTTTCTTTTTCCCTATTCTCTCCTTTTCTCTGAATAAAAACTAAGACAAGATGAGGCAGACATTCATTCAGTCTCCTAAGCCTTTCATCTCAGCTAGGGAGTGTAGCGACGGTTTATCTTCACAGCTCTCCCCAATTTTGTTGGCCTACATGTTGGGGGCTTGGCTGTATGGAGGCTGTATGTACCTGTTTGGTTTTTCTTGGTATTTTGCTGCAGCATGAAAGAGTGTGAAGACATGTTGCATATGTTGGCCACGCCCTTTCACTGTTGCTTGCGTTGGCCACGCCTTTTCACTGTTACTTGCTTTGGCCACGCCTTTTTACTGCTGCTTGTTGGCCACGCCTTTTCACTGTTGCATGCGTTGGTCACGCCTTTTCACTGCTGCATGCGTTGGCCATGCCTTTTTACTGTTGCATGCGTTGGTCACGCCTTTTCACTGCTGCATGCGTTGGCCACGCCTTTTCACTGTTGCATGTGTTGGTCACGCCTTTTCACTGCTGCATGCGTTGGCCACGCCTTTTCACTGTTGCATGCGTTGGCCACACCTTTTCACTGTCAAACTTCAGTTGAACACTAGGGCTTCAGACACAGTGGTCCGGACGTTTCACCAGGTGATGGCCAAGAGGCTAAGAGGGCATAATTGGCCCCACTCTCTGGGTGGGGTAAACGCCCCCCCCCACCTCTTAACTCAGTGTCTGCTTGCTGACAGGGCAGAGCTGGTGGTTGGTACTCTCCTCCAGGCATGTCAAGCTGCTCAGTGATGTCACAATGGTAGCAGTTCAAAAAAAAGTTTGCTGGCTTCAAGTGTGTTTGAGGAAACATCTACTAGCCATTATTCTCTTGGCTTGGTATCATTGCGCAATGGGGCAAGTATTAGAGTGTGGGTGGAATTGGAGACAATTAGGACTGGTAGAAAATGGGATAAAACTTGAATTTGTAATAACAACTCTATCTCCAATGTTAAACATGGAAACAGCTTTGACCGAGTACCTACAACTGAAGTACTTTTCATAGGACTGTTTTGCTTGTGTGTCTGTTTAATTGTTTTGAGTTTGGGTCACATTGGCATTAAGCTTTGTTTGGATATCGGGAGCATTGTACAGATCTCTTCTCCCCTCAGAACCATGGAAGAACTTATCTGTGTTGGCTTTGTTGTGGTTGCGCAGTAGCTGGGGAATGTTAAATAGGAACAAATCTGTTTATATGCCCATTTGGCCATTTTTTTGGCTTGCTCAACCATATCATTTGATTGGCTGTAATGGGGGATTGAAGTAATGAGCTGAATGTCGTAGTCTGCAGTCTGAAATTACTCAGCAGAGAAGTGAAATCCACTCTCTGACATAATCTCATCAGATATTCCAAAGTGTATGTTTTTAATGTTTAGGTTTTTTAGAGTTTGCTATTGGCAAGTCCAGGATCTCAAGCACAAATAAACAGCTAACTGTTACCAAGGTAACTCTAGTGGTGGAGTGGTAAGCACTGACTCTCTGGACTAACTCGGCTCATGAATGTTGCTGTGTTGACATGATGACACAAACTCATAGAAAAATCTCTGCCATTGCCTGGCCACCACACAGCATGTGTGTACCATTCTGGATGTTGTGACACCTTGGTGGTCAAGATGGATCTTCTGAGTGGATCTTCTCCACTAAGACCAAATATGCTTTCACTTTTCCCTCCAGGTAATTTGGATCTGTGTTATTCATCAACTGTCTTGATAGGGCATCACCTTCTTACTAGTAACATCTTATTGAGTTGAACCTCATTAACCCAGTGCCAGCAGCATATGAGAGCAGTGTTGAGGTTAATAAGGGTCATCAGAGGGTTATGGTCTTTAATGTCCTTGTAAGTGTCGAGACCACAGCATTTTTAAAACTGATCTGAGGCCCACAGTTCTGCAAGACATTCCTGCAAAACACACCCGTATCAGTGCCAAAATGCTATAGAGACCTGTGTATCTTGATTAGGGTTCTTGAACACAATGGTACTGGCTTCAGAGTTTTAGAACTCTGTGAAGACCATAACTACAGGCATCATGCACTGACTGTAGTGGATTTCACAGAGTCAGAGAACTGGCGCAGATAAAATAAGTGTTTACACATTTGCAAAAACATTTTCCAGTCACATGTAGTCATCCAACTGCCTGTTAAAGGGCTGTAGTAAACATTTGAAAGGTATTGTCCAAAACCATACACCATTTACTGAAGATATTGTGTGACTCCATGCCTGTCTTGGCCACATCCCTCTATGGACTGTGTGCAGTGTTTTTATATCAATAAAGGTTGGAGTTCAGATGTCAAAGTCCTTAGTAAATACTGCAGCCTGAACTTGGACATGTTTATTAGTTCCAAGCCATTTTATTCACTACGGAAGTTCTCCTTCATCCTAGCCAGTGTTGACAATCCTCCCCTTGTCAACATGAACAATGCACTGCAAACTCTTGCGGTCCAAATAACAAAGCAAAAACACGGAGAATCACTTTTCATTATCCTTGGGGACTTTATCAGAGCAAAATGAAACCATGAACTACCAAAATATAGACAGAATATTAATTACCCCAACATAGATGATAATGTCAAAAGGCAAGCAAGGGTGAAAGAACAAGATTAAGAGGCCAGTAGAGCTTCCCAGATGAACAGGTCAGTGGATGATGCTGTGGGACTGCACTATATCTTGCATCTCCTTGACCACCCAGGGACATACGTAATGAACCTGTTGTGGACTTCAGCTCTGTGTTCAACACCATCATTCCAGAAATCCTGTCCTCCAAACTCTCCCAGCTCACTGTATCCCAACTGAGGAAGTAGGGTCTACCACAGGAGCTGCTGAGTCAGTTCTGCACCGAAGTCATTGAATACGTCCTGTACACATCCACCACGGTCTGGTTTGGAGCAGCCACTAAACTTGACAGGAACAGACTGCAGAGAACAGCAAGGACACCGGAAAAGATCAGTGCTCCCCTGCCCATCCTCCTCAAGAACCAGGAAATGGGCAACAAACTTCATTATAGGTCCCTCACACTCTGGACACGGCTTCTTTCACCTCTTCTACCCCAGAGGTGCTACCGATCCCTGTATACTAAAGCTTCTACACACAAGAGCTGTTTCTTTCCTCATGCCATCACTCTCATAAGTAGCTAACTAGTAGGATAGCCTCTCTTGTTTTCTCTGACTACTCTAATATGCTGCTCACGACTACAATCATGCCCTGTACAATGCTTAATCACTACTTCACTCCTATACATATGCACTACTGCTGTTCACACTACCATACATCCTGGCACTTTATGTATATTGTAGACTATATATTTATTGTTGTCATGTACATATTTACGTTTACATTGCGTTGCAAACAGTTGGTACCAAATTTCTTGTGTGTGTGAGAGCATCACAAGTAGGCCAAGCTGCCATTTAACTTTATTGCGCTTTTGCCTGAAATCAGGATGCTTCCCATCACCTTCTGAAGCCTCATGTCATTTCTTTCTTGTGTTCTGGGAGACACAAAGATGTCGTCCATGTAGAAAAAAAAGAATATCGTCCGTGTACAAATGTGCCTTCATGTCAGCACAGCAGCTCTGACATCTGTCGGTGAAATATTTCTGGGGCTGATGTAATTCCAAATAAAGAGTTTCTAGTATTTTTCTCCAGCCAAAACCCGCTGCTGCATCTAAATGAGAGAAGACTGTTCAACTAGCTGGTTTGGGAAGTAGATCTTCCGTGGTGTGAAGGATTCATTTTTCACAGTTAATGTTCTCATTATGCCTTTTCAGGTCCACACAGGTCCACACAAAATTCCTTTCTTTTTGGTCATGTTTGCGCAGCATGCAGTGACACTATAGCCATTTGTAAATCTTGTTGCATTAAGGATAAAACTTCTATAATAACTTCTATCCCCCTCCTCAGCGAAAGTGAAATACCCTATATATGTGATCTCTCTCTCTCTCTCTCTCTCTCTCTCATCTCTGGTCCTATCGAATACATTACGGTTCTATCCTGTACACTTGGCATTCTGAACAGGTGTCTCTACTGAATAAGCACAACCAGTACAATAACGTCTGCACAGCTCTCTAACATATTAGCAACTCACCCAACATCCAGCAGTAGGTTTATGTATAACAAGCTGAACTCGCACTATGAACCAACAGTACTTGACAAGTACTGTCACATGACAAGCCAATTGTTCATCCACAAGCATTTAATTTTATTTTTCATAATAAATAGACAACAGAAAATATAGATCTGTTATTCTGCATTCTCAATGCGAGATCTCGATTACCAGAAAATTATTTATTGTGGCCGATGTTAGTCCAGTCCTGTTTTAAATGAGCTGCGCTGTTAATCTACTGCCGCCATCTAGTGGGAGAAATAAAAAAAGCATCTCTTTTTTTCATCGCTGTTTAGTCACTGCGTGGTAGTAGGAGAAAAATACAGATAATAGACCGTGGTACAAAGAAAGATTTAATTCACGTCACTAATAATTGAGTGATTAACTGCAGTATCTTATTCCAGAAGGTTACTTTATAAATCCTTTTTTTCTCAAGATTAGTTAACATGAACGAGCGAGCTTTGTTCAACCAGAGGAACAACAGAGGAAGCCACGATGGTGAAAGAAAAGCTAGTGTAACTTGTGTTGGACAGAGAGAAGTCTTGTGACAGTTTCATGCTTTTGAAAAGGAACGTATGCTCTATTACTCGAGAGTTTCTGCCTCATTGAAGGTTTAAGATTCAGAGGTTAAAGTTCAGCGCCAGGCTTTTGGGTTTAATTAGGGTCAGCACCAAGGAGGTGTGTTTGAAGTGTTCACTTTTGTAGCTTGTATGTGTTGTGACACAACTTCCTATAAATACTATTACCGCTTCTTCTGGGCGGCACAGACACAGTTTGTGCTTAACTTCTCTACTTCTCTAGGACAAGCAGCCTGTTAGAAGACATTTATAAATCTAAACAGTTCTACCCAGAGTAAAAGGGACTCATTTCTTTGTGAATGATCACTGACTGGGACGACACTATGTTTTCCACAAGGTTTGGAGTGTTCATATTTCTGCTGTGTTTCTGTAATAACATTCAAGGTATGTAGATTGATCTGTTTGTGACGTGTATTCATTGGTGCATTATAATATGATATAACATGATATATATGATATCGTGATATAACAGTAAAAGATGGTGCCTTGGCCTCATCTGGAAATATATACGAAAGGGTTTGGACAATGTCAGAGCAACACTATTACAATTCAGGACACATACATACATACATACATACAGGATACATACAGATATGCATATATGTATCCCGTTAGCTGATTCCTACTGTGCTATTTGCTTACTTAATGGGTTTTGCAGTAAACAAAGGCAACACGTAGGTTTATGATAAAAAAAATCGTTTATTTGCCACATACTGGTTGTGTCAGTAACCTGACTAAGAAAAAAAACCCAGATTCCAACAACAACAACAAAAAAACTTGTATTTAGTCAGAAATTTTAGTTTAGCCTAACGTCATTTCTGTGGTACTTTCCCTCCCCTACAGTCAAAGAGTGCTTCTCAGTGGAAAACAGAACCAGCGTTGCCATGGCGGGAGAAACGCTACACTATGATATCTTGCTCACCGCCCCGGCAAACAGCAGCAACCTTCTCCGCTGCTTCCAAGACGGGCATGAAGTGTGGAAGCAGGTTATTACGAGCAGAACTGCTACGACTCTAAACATGCGCGCAAACTTCACCATGAAGAACAGCTCCGACTCCGGAGATTATTACTGTCGCTACATGGACAAGACGCTCCACTGGGTGGTCCTTGTGCGAGGTGAGGTGGGGGGAGAGGATCATGAAAAAGCCAGACAAGTTGAGTCTCTTTCCCTGACGATGGTCCTGGTTATGAGTTTAGTTTCGGTTCCTTGGCCCAAATTTGGAAAAAACATGAGCAACTGTGTACAGTACATATTAGGTGCAACAGAAAGTTTGTATCTTATGACATATTGGATAGAAGCTACCAAAGCTGATTGTGCAACAAAAGATGTCATAAGATAAACCACATTCAAGAAGGCTCAGTCACCCGACAACAGTCTGCCTGCTGCTCTGTCTGTCTGCTTGTGTGCCTCTGTCTCTTTCTCACACTCTCTTTGTCTCCGTCTCTCAGATGTGGGTTATTGTGAGCCAGATAAGGATTTAGAGAGTGACATCATCGCCTTGCTGGTGCTCAACGCCCTCCTGTTTCTATTCAGTGTCTTTGGATCAGTTTATGTCTTCAAATGGCACAAGGTAACAAGTGATGACTACTGAACTGAAACTACTGAACATTTTTCCTTTTATTTTTTACCTCCTATCCATACTGCCATTGTATTAACCTTACTTTTACCTGTAAATGAACTGCAAGCAATTCTTTGTTTAGGCTGAGGCAATAAAGTGTTGGAATAGAAGTGTTCGTTCATTCTCTTTTAAGAGATATCCCTCTCTTTTAACTGATGATTTTTTAAGGGTCACCCCTCATCTGAAGAAGGTGGGAACGAAACACAAGAAAGCAAAAGAGAGAGTAACACAGGCATGAAGAACGAGGCCTCCACCTCTGACTCAGTGTACATGGTGAGTCTGTTTAACACTTTATCTTTTCATCTTTTAGCAATTCTTCCTCACTGGACAGTTCAAACATGAAATATTGAGTCATCACTCGCAGTCCGTCTTGGTCACATGCAGTCAAGTAAGGAAGTATTCCTAGTGTCATTTGTTTATTTGCAATTTCTGAAACTGAGTAAATAGCTGACTCAACAACTAAAGTTCAGTTTTCCGAGCAGTACACTTTTCGCTCCAAAATTCCCTGAGGCACTCAAAATCCTTTAGGCAGCACGCTTGCTGTTGTCAAGGTTAAATCATTTGTTACACATGTGAACGGGAGAATATCTTTAGATGGTCCACCTACAATTTGTGAATCGCTTTAAACTGCATTCATTCAGAAAATATTTACCTTCTGCTTCAGAAATCTGTTTACACAAAAATGCATTAATAAAGTAAACACTGCATCAATACAGAGTTGCAAACAGATATTTGCATGAAACTCTGCAGGCAATATATATTTGTTATGTAAGATGGAAAAACAGTTCTAGCATTTTGCAGCAAGGTATTGCAATAATGTTTCATGCATATTGATGCAATATAATGTTTGCAGAAACTATGATAATCAAAAATGGGATGTGAAAAATGTGTGGAACAGAACCATCAGAAAAAGTGTATTTATTATAAGTCCTTAATGTACATGGTTCTTCAAATTAAAATATGTGTACACAGTACATGATTTATGTGTCTAATATAAAGTTATACGTGCAGAAAAAGATGCATAAATAAGAAATATGTTATTATATATGAAAGGGATTATATTATGATCATATATGATTGTTGTAGGTCCATATGGTTGAGGCAATTGAAGTTGAGATTCAGATGGCCTTCTTGACCTCGGGGATAAAACTGAACATGATTGTGACTTCAAGGGTTGGAATCTGAACCATAAATTTACATCCTCCACATCTTGCCTCCTCGCCCTTTTTCTCTCGCGCACTCACAGGCGCTGGAACCCAGACCAGTGTCAATTTATGACGTGCTGAATGTTGACGAAGCCAGAAGAGAAAACACAAAAAGACGTAGCTCAAAGGAAACGGTTAGTCCGAATCTAAACTCAGCATTAGTACGCAGAATGGGGCTGTAACGGTACATTGTGCCGAATGTTGTGATATACCTCCCCCATACGTTACTACATATGGTGTCTCTCTTTCAGGCCAAGACGTCTCAAACGGAGGAAGGGATCTTCGAATCAGTCTACGAAAACCTCTGATTACGAACTTGTATTTGTATATACTCTGCAGTGGATATGTTCATCTACTGCCAACTGTGTTGGCTTTTAAAACTGTATATATTTTCTTCTGTTTCACCAATTAATAAAACACTGAAGTAAAATAAAACACTTTTTAAAAAGCTGTGCATATTTTCTTCAGATTTCTTCTCTTTCGTCTGCTTCTGTTTCACCAAACTGTAGTACATGAAATGCAGTTTTCGACATGAACTACATGCATGTTATTATACACGTTTTGCATTATTACCCCGCCTATTTACACCTTAACCAATCGCGTTATACCTGTGCTGGCGGGTAGCCAATGTCATCAGGCTGACTCTCTCGAGCTTCACGCCTTCTCGTGCACCAACAATGTCAGCAGAAGGAGATTTTTTGATGCGCTACCGAGCAGTGTCAAATAAGCTTAAAAAGTAAGAGGTTTTCTGTTTTTCTTTGTTATAGTTTGAGTGATATTAACTAGCTGATGATTGTATAGCTTGTAGTTATAACACAGAACACTCCTACCAAGGTTCAATAAAACCAGTAATAGCTAAAAACCAGCTAGCTAGCTAATTAAGTTGATGCTTGTGTAGGCTAACGCTACTTAAAAAACATACTAAAACTGATCAACAGGCAATACTCGCTAGCTAGCTAAACTGTAAGTGACCACTCGCGTTGTTTTGTTAAACTGTCTACCATTGTGAGGCTTAGCAAGCTATTTTGAAGACCGCAAACTAGCTAGCTAGCTGTTCAGCTTGATAGCTCGGTGTGTTGTTCTTTTTAACCTGCATACCTGGTTTGTCACTCGCGCACGGGTAGCTGAATTGCAGTCGGCTTTTATTTATTATGGTCATTTGTTTGTTATTCTATTTTATACCCTCCAAAAAGACGTTTTCTTCGGAAGCCTAACGTTGCTGAAGCAAGTGAACAATTCGGTAAGTTAACTAGCCAGCCAGTTAGCATAACTGTTTATTTGAAATGTTAAATGTCAAGCCACAGGAGTTAGTTGGCTAGCTATGTATTTTAACTTTACATATTGCCCGGCCAAGTAACTTGTATCTGATCACTTACGACTGGCCAGATATCTTAACTCTGTTTATTTGAATTGTCAGACATCAACACCTAAAAGCCACCGTAGTTAATAATCATCTTATTACTAACTTATTACTAACTTATTACTAACTGACTTTGCCTTCTGCAGGTCAGTTAGCTAAAGAGTTGAAACAGCAGGACTGTCTTCAGTATGCAGCCTTTTGTAATCTGGCCATGGCTCGGTAGGTACTTGGTGTTGTTATTGTTGTTTTCTCTTTTTTTATCCACGTGTATTGGTATTTATATTTGTGCTTTGGCAAGCTGCTTTTTAACTAGGCAAAACAATATGCACTACTGTTATATCATTTCCCCTATAGCAGTTTACCTAAATGCTAGGTTTCTTAAGTGAGTATACTGTGCTACTAGTGGTGTCAATATTTATTTTTCCCCCAGCTGTGAGCAGACACTTTTCAATGCCCCAGGGGAGGCCCTGGCTCTCACTGGGGCTGCTCGACTCTTCCTTGCGTCGGAGCAGGAGAACCGGGCACTGCAAGCTCCAGGCTTCGATGAGCACCTGCAGGCCGCCCTCAACTGCTACAGCTTTGCTATAAAGGTAGCACTTTTGTTGGCAGTCACACACTGAACATAACTGAGGCTTTGGCTACAAAACACCGTTGCCAGTTACACAGTGTGCGGGTGGAAATATGGCTGCTCGTATGTTCATATGGCTGCTCATGTGTTTTACAGGTCTATATTGAGATGAACCAACCAGTAATGGCAGCCGGTCTCTGCCTTGAACTTGGCAATGCTCTCAAGGTAAGAACTGTTTGTTGCAGCAGGACAGTTTTGTGAGGCTTTTTGTCTGTCAGTCACAGAGTTCTGTGTGTGTAGGAGATGAACAGGCCAGGAGAGGCTATAGTCCACTTTCAGAGAGCTGCGGAGCTCCAGGCCCAGTCACCCATCGAGTCCCTGTTGTCTCTGTGGGAGATGGCCTCCTGCAAAATACTCACCCGTGAGTACCAATGGACTTCCTGCAAAATAATTGTTCATTAAGCTGGATGTAGACCATACATTTGATGGTTTGAAGCTTCTTGGGTTGTAAAGGAAGGAAACCGTATATAAACCTTATATGAACCTTATTGGCCAGTTTTATATTTTACTTGATTGTAATGTTTCAGAAGCTGTTGCACAGCTGTTGCTGTGGTTGCAAAATTAACAGTCATGTTTATTTGGCAGGTGATTACGATGGTGCATTGGCTGTGCTTTCGGAAATGCAGGTCATGTGTCAGGAGAGAGGGCTACAGCTCCCTGGCACAAACACACCTGCGGGTGAGACCATAATGGACTCATTAGGCTTTTATGAAGCACCTATATCACTTGATCTTTATCTCAAACAGTATATTGTATGATGGCTGGCTGTTTTGTATTGTTAGCATTATATTGATAACACTCACAGATCTGAAATCAGATAAGCAAAACAGAGTGCTTTCAGAGTGCTGTGTGCCTTGTATCTTATGTGTTTTACCATCTGTCATAAACCTTCCAGATTATGGGCCAGTAGAATAGTTTTATCTAAACTAGTCACAACTACTTACCTAAACTAGTTAAAGTGGTCACTAGCCTGGAGGGAATGCTACTACATACAATGCATATTGATGTGTGTCATAGAAATGTTCAATTGTTTGACGTACTCTTTTATTTATTTATTTTTACCCACTCAGGTGCATTCATGGACATAGTAGCAAAGTGTGAGCTTTCCAGAGTACTCCTCCTCATGCTACTTGAGGTAAGCCATAACATCTACAGTGTTTTTGTATGTTATTGTTGTTGTTGTCAGGACCAAGTCTCCAAGAACCCATGGATACATGCCATGTAAACAAATTCCTTCCTTCAGAGTGTTCTGTTATATGTGAAAAGTTGAGAGGGACAAGCATCTGTTAAATGGCCAGATGCAGTGATGTCTGCCTGTGATTCAGTTTCTCTGTGGAACTGAAGGAAGCAAGAGTGGTTGGTTTGCATTCATAAGAATCAAAGGCAGGCAATAAAACCACACAACTGGTTTTATTTATTTTTTAATTGGTTGGCTAAAAGAAAACTGCTGGTTTGCATTAAAAAACACTACCAGTAAGTCCCAGTAGTGTAATGGCCAAACTATACGTCATCTGTGAATGTGAGCTTGCACAATAGGGGGCGCTGTTTCATTCAGTTCCAATTTTTGGCTTTTGTCCCACTGCTCTGCTCAGCCAGTCGGTGGTGACTTGCTGCACAGAACTGCAGATGCGCTCACCATGCTGCTGACATTGTCAAGGTGTTCGGTTACCCATAAACCCCTCCTCTGTGACTCTACGCGGATGTGTTGCCATGCGGCAGAAGTAAAAAGAAAGAAAAAACAAAACCCAGATGTGCGGAGGTGATGGGCATCCTGTTTAACACAACGTTTGTGTGCTTCAGCCTCCACCACAGAAACTGCTTCCAGAGCACGCCCAGACGCTGGAGCGGTACGCCTGGGAGTCCTTCGACTCGCACAGCCAAGGTCAGCAAGCCAGCTGCCCTCCAGCTTCAGACACGGGGACTGACTGTGCAATTACCTTGGGCTGGTCGTTGGGCGCTGAGAAATATCTGTAGTTCAGGATGGGTTTTGTCTCATTGAGTGGATGGAAGTGAAGCTTGTTGTATCTTTTCAGTGAACTTCCTCCCAGAAGATGTCTTCCTCCTTCTGCAGTCTGTGGTGGTAAGTTACTTTCATGTCAGCAGGTGTTTTATGTATGGATCCTTATACATTTTCCTGAATAGGTGGAAGCGGTTAATTTTAGATCACGGCTCTTACTCTGGGATGTTTGGTGCTTTGATCAGTCCTACTTTGAAGGTGACATATCTGTTGAAAGACGAACCATGCCTACAGCGTGCTTGGGGTTTGCATAAAGAATGTGGAGGAGTCTTGAACAGTGTGACTTCTGTTTTGCAGATGGCATGCCAAGAAAAAGATACAGAATCTCTCAAGTCTCTCCAGATAGAACTATGGTGAGTTATCTCAGCTTGATTAGATTAATCTTCACTCTCTCGTTAGAAGATGGTCATGGCAAATTCGAACGCATAGAGTCGATTTTGAAATACAAATCATGATGCATTTTGTTTTTCTAATATGAGTGGAACAGGATATTTAGGAAGAAAATAACATACCACGGGACTTGGGTTTATCCAATAAGATTTATTGGGCAGTAATACATTATATTATTGGTTATGTTATCCCCACTCATTTGATCTCAGTGATGTAGCCAAAAAGGAGATTTTTTTTTAGAAGCAGACAGAAATGAAAGATTAAGGGAAAATTTGGGGGGTTGACTGTGATACTGTGATAAATAGTGCACACTATGCCCAGTGTTAAAGCCATGAAGTTTAATTAAGGGATGAATTGTTTTAGAAAGCCTTATAATGCTTATTAAACGCACCTCCCTCGTACTCTCCTTTCATCTGTTTTCTCACCCCCTTCCATTCCTCCCCCCTCTTTAATTTTCAGGCCTCTTCTCTCTGCAGAGCAGAATCACCTCCTCCATCTAGTTGTCCAGGAGAGAATCTCCCCCTCTGGTCAGGGGGTTTAGTTCAGTCCTGCACACCCCCATGAATTCTCACTCAGTGAAACATTCCTCTTCCAATTCCTACTGCATTATGTAGGGATTCTTACAGAAAGTCAGTGATGCATCTGTGTAAACCTACATGCACAGATACGTGACTATATTTAAATAAGCAGAGATTCGGTAAAGAACGTTGCACTTAAAGTGACATCTCAACAAAAATACTATTGGGAGTTCAGATTCTTAAAATGGCTGCCGTGGAACATGGTCCTTTATAGATTGTCCTCCATTTTGATTTCATGTGCATTATTAATTCTGGATCTGTGAAAAGACTTTAAATGTTTATTTAAACTATTGGATTTTTCTTGTAAATAAAGAAGACGTTATTGTGTTCAGATTTTTATTTGTCTGATTATTGAAATGTAATGTTTCTTTATGCTGTCATTTGGAATTACAGTGAAAAATTCCAATGTAACTTTCCATACGAGTTGCACTAGGAGCACCATACTATATTGTGAGCATATTACCATTCAAAACGCTTACATAACATCAGTGCTCATAGAGCCACACCAACCAATGAAGACCTTCCCAGGTCTAGGTCATCTTTGTCAAGTAGGATGGCAAACCTTTTCTATATTGTGTGATAAGTGTGCACTTTACAATGAGGTGTTAGAAAGTCTGCACAGCCACAGTGATCTTGTGTTCTAACTGTGTTTACTAGTCACACTTAGGTTTAAGTGATGCAGCACCAGACTGTAAAATACGTAACAGAAATGACTCATCTTAAACTTGAGTTGGTCCTGAGCCCAGACTTGAAGTGTCTCTAGATAATATTCATTTTAAAAAAGCAGTCATATGAATAACAAAAGCAGAAATACATCCAAGCTGGTGCCAATGCAAACGATGAAAAAGTAAGAAATGGAAAACAAAGCAATCACAAACATCATGTCACGTGACCTCCGGGTATAACTGGTGGAAATAATACAGGCGATCTTTCTTTACATTTAAATTATATTTGCATTCTTTACTATTCATACAATTTCTATATAGTATTTATATATTTACATTCATCTGTCTTTCTGTACACTTCAGGTACATTTATCCTTTTCATCTTACATTATTTTCCTTTTGCATTCCAGTCACTCTACCATTAAAGGGCACTAATGAATAAAAAAGGCAAGTTTTAGTTAATATGAAATGTAGCCAAGTTACATTCTGCTAACTCAGCTAACGTGTTTTTATGCACTTTTTTGGGGGGGGTGTCTTTGCTCTTATGGCTTTCGTTCAGAGGAAGTACACGGATGCATCATAAAGACATCACTTTAAGACCACCACTGTGACATCATCTGTTTACCTTCCAGATTTTTTACAGACACTATAGACAAATGTTTGAACCTAATTAAATACTTGACTACCATTGTTACTGATTAACTAGTCACTAAGCTGGACAAACGTTTAAGCTTGTGCTATACAGAATTATACAGAGTAAAATAAACTGTTGATATTCCAGCTAATTCTTGGTGCCGAAGTAAATTCTTTTCTTTCCAAATATATTGCAAGTTCTCTTCCATAATTCCACATATGCCCTCTGCTGAAGCGCTGATGGATTTATTCACATAAGCTTCTATCATCTATACAGTATCATGATATGAGTGTTATGATAAACATACCTTGGTCCATTTTCCTAAACACAGGCTGAGCCTCATCCTGCTTCAAAAAGGAATTTTAAATGGAGTACGTATACCTCTCAAGGTCAGAAACTTCCAGTGCATGAGATTTTGGTTGAGGGTAGTAGGAAGGGATGGTGACTGCACTCTTTTACACCTGGGGGCAGGGCCAATATAATCATCAGCGTGTCTCATTGGCTTAAATAATGCGGTGGGAGGGCACAGCTATTAGATACCAGCTTTGATTTGTTAACACCGCAGCAACAAATCAAAAAAGTCAAAGTAGTACATTTGACTATATTGGCTTTTTTAATGAATAAGATTTGATTGTTTGGGGCGTGAGACCATGAGATAAATCCCAAATGCGAGTCTCATGACCAGTGCGTCAAACTTGAGAGGTACGAGTATGTCTACTATATTTTGTTTGGAACAAAACTTAAATGTTCTGGAAACCACTGGACCATTTTTCCACTGCATATTAAATCTAATACAATAATTGTAATTCTTCATTTAATATCCTTTTAGTCTAGATCTAGGCTAAAAAGAACACTTAATCCAAAAAACCAATGTGGTTAAAAAAATGCAAAATGTTTACTTCTTAGCTTCATTTTGTTTGCTAACTGACTTGTTCTAGCTTCTGTTCACTTAGCAACGTTAGCATTTTTTTTTTTTTTTACAATAAATGGCATCTTGGCTTTGGTCCAGCGTTGTGATTTAATCCACTCTCTTGCGCAGGATAATGTAGATGACCCCTGTGAACAGAGCCAGCAGCCACCCAATCCACGCCATTATGTAAGACCATCCATACCAGCCATCCTCCCCTCTGTGAAAATGGTCTGTGTAGACTGAAAGGGCCACCATGATGCAGAAACCTGGGCAGAGGAGAGATGTTCCCAAGTTCAGAAAAGGAGAATAGACTGAGGGAGACCTATATGGGTCAGCTGGCTGTGACAGGAAAGACTAGATGGCCAGTACTGAACCAAATGAACTGAAACTGTTCAGAATTCAGCAGGAACATGAATAAGTGAGGTGGGTAGGTGTTGGAATGAGAGATGGGTATGTAGAAGGGTGACAGATGTGAGAGAGTAGATAAATAGACAAATAGATCGATGTCACACTTACAT
Organism: Sternarchorhynchus goeldii; assembly: GCA_028565775.1. Classification (NCBI taxonomy): domain Eukaryota; kingdom Metazoa; phylum Chordata; class Actinopteri; order Gymnotiformes; family Apteronotidae; genus Sternarchorhynchus; species Sternarchorhynchus goeldii. The sequence continues at coordinate 5,870,765 of JAOXYF010000014.1, forward strand.
GAGATAAGCTGCACAACTCCAGAGATGGTAAACCTCTTTCCTTTTCCCAGTGTAAAGAGTTGGAATATGAACACGCACAGGGAGAGGACAGCAAAGATGCAGGACAACACTGCAAGGCCCTGCACTGCCTGAAGGTAATCTACAGACGACGGTGGAGAGAATATTTAAGGTTGCTTAATTAAAGCTTCACACACATGAGATTCTTGATCTTAAACACAATCAGTGAGATAATGAAAACTGCTGAGAAGTTTCAAAGTTGCAACATTTCTAAGTTAGTAAAAAAAAAATTGAATTTGAAAATAGGTTTTTTGCAACCATATGGAGTTGTGCGTGTGTGTGTGTGTGTGTGTGTGTGTGTGTGTATGCTTGCCTTTCCGGTATGATGTTGGTATGTCCACGTACACCCAAACATCATCGTCATTCTCCATCACCCATCTGCCCCACAAGTCTGTGTACATGGTCCTCGTAAACCACCAGGCCTAGAAACACAGGACTCTCCATCAACCTTTCTTAATTGACCATTCTGTAGACTGTCTGGCTGAAAAATACACCAAAAAACTATAGAACCATGTCAGATATAGCAACACTGTAGATAAAACTTTACAAGAGAAGGACTAAACAAGAGAGGTTCCACTTACATCATCGATTGTGGCCCAAAATAAGAAGAAGATGGTAGTCAGATGAAGCAAACAAATTCCACACAAGGCCTTCAACATACTCTTGGAGCTTGAGGTGAAGACAAGGTGGAATGTTTAACCTAAGACAGACATACACACACATACACAGACTACTGAACAGTTTAGAAACACACAAATTTAGAAACCACTCTTTAACACAGATAGATAGATAGATAGATAGATAGATAGATAGATAGACAGACAGACAGACAGACCTTTTTGCATACCATGTTTGACTGAACTGTTCAGTTATTATGTATACTCTAGCGACATGTTTCGTATGGATAGACAAAATTCTGCCGTTTTGTAATGTAATGGCAGGAATAATACTGCTAACGCATACGAAAACATTTTTTATCTGGTTTTGCCTTAAATCTACGTTATAGTACATGGAATCACTGAATACCTTCTTACTGCAGTTAACGTTTGCATCTCTAGATACATACATGTCCTGCACAAAATAAGAATTCGTGCAACGTCACAGGATCGACTACCGCATGCAGGCTTTGAACGCACGGCAGGATGAACTTCGTAGTTATCAAAGAAAAAACTGTTCTGTCGTTAGTTATTTGGAATTTGTATTCTATATCTTTGCATAGACATAGACGCCACAATAAATCGTTAACTTTTCTAACACCTCTCACGGCAAATAATGCAGGACATGCTATTTTACGCTACTGTCGGCCACGGATATGAAAAAGGTTACCTGCGATATTTACGCACTGAATGTATTTCTTGTTTTGAGGCTTTGTTGATCCACACCTAGGCAGATGCTCGCATCTCCGCACCTCGCTCGCTCGGTCTTCACCCCTCCCGCTCGGTTTGCTGCAATGGAAACCCCACCCATCCCACGGACTTACTTTTAAGTCCTCGCGTATCCCATGTCCAGACTGGAAACTTAAAAACAGCTTAAAATGATCCTCTCGGTAGATTATGTTGACTTCCAAGTGGTAGTCTTTCATAAAATTTCCGAAAAGTCAAAAAAATGTAGTGTTTTGCTGAGCACAATAACTAAGCATATAACATATCCTTTTTTAGTTGTTTGTCTGTTGAAAAGCTTTGACATACGTGTGTTATGTGCCAGTTTCCAATCGCACCTCCTCGTTGTATCCTTCTTTGATTCATTCCATTAGCAAATATGCATCCATGTTTAAATGTGTTTAGGAACGTCACATCAGCAGCAGAAGTTGTTCACGTTTCTTATTGGTTTGAGAATGTCGCTAATACGTGTAAGTTTTATTTGGTCATCGTCCTTCAGTTGCTGTCCTCAAGACAAGGTCATCCAGGAATTCAGTGGCTGCTTGACTATCATCAGGTCTCGACCAGTGTTTCCAAATATTCAGTGTACTGCATGCTCAAGTGTACGTCCCGCCCACAAGCACCCGGCGCAGCACGTGGCTACGGATTTATTTTTGGTCCAGCCAAGTGATAGCTACCAATGCTGTTCAATCACATTAGCTTATGGCTGCTGCAAAAGTTGATGCGGGTTTATTTTGTTGAGTCATCGAGACTGGGGCGACATCTAGCGATTACGTCCTGTAAAATACCCGCTAAGTCCACATTGATTATGTTTTAATTGGCACCTTTAATTGATTTTACAAATACAGGTGAACTGAAGTAATTTCTGTACTCGTGACTTGACAGATAGTCGTGCGTGCTGTGGCGTGCATGTGAACAGAAATAACAGGCGATGTCTTGCCAGCGAAAACGAAGAATAACAACGTTCTTATTTTTACTTGCAACGCTGTCAGTTAGTTTCAGAAACACTGGCTCGGCAACCGACGGAAACTGGAGCATACATGAAAAATTAAATTTGGAAAACCAAACTAAATCCAAAGACATCGTTTACCACCAAATGAATTCTTTGGAAGAGGCAAATTGGCCGTCTCGACTGTTGTTTAGGCATCCGATGCAATCAAATGCCGCGAATAACGTTTCTGCGAAAACCGAAGAGTGGAGCTCTGAAGTGCAACACTCTAGGCTTGAGCTGGAGACGGACGACTTATCTCAACGTTCGCTCCCACGAACGAATGTGTTCTCTTCTTTTCGTCATTCAGCGTTTCACAAGCACAACGATACCCCGAACGACCGACTTGAAAAGTTAAGCCCTCAAAAATGGCCTTCAGACGTAAAAGATGGAGTTCAACCCGACTATGCAGGTGTGGTCTCGAAGATGATGTTACTGTTAGACCCCATAGTTCTTCTATTGAACCAACGAATGTCAGTTGTGTAACATCGAATGTTTGTCTAGGACGCATGGAAGAAGTTGCTGATGAACAGATATAAAGCTGTACTTCTCATGTTACAGAATACTGGTTGGAGATGAGACTCTCAGTGTATTGTTCTGGAGCCGCGATGACCATTGCAGCTAAAGGAAGGGGATGCACCAGTCTGCTTGTGGAGAGAGGTTGGCCTGTTCACTCGTTTTGAACTTTTGAGGGGGAAAACTCTGCTTTGTCTTACCGCTTTTTGCACTGTGTAATACTTGTTTTGTTTTAAAAGACAACCTGCTGACCTTTAATACTACATGATGGTAAATAAGTGGATAAATCCAGTGTGTTCCGTGAATCTGACTCTGCAGTGGATACTTCCCCTGTATCTGTGCTTCACTTGCCTTCACGCTGTGGATTTTTTGTGAGGGTGACATGGAAGGACTTGGTCCTAACTGTTCCATATAATGGGTGCTACATCTTACACAAGGTACCATTTGCCTGGGCTCAGATACAAATTTTACATTTTGTTCATAATCAGTCGCTGTAGATGACAAGTTTTGAAATGTTATCCTTCAAGACCTCCTTTTTGGCTTTAAAATATTTCGAAGGACTTTTTGAAATGATGCACTTCTTTACTGTGCTTTTCATTTAACGGTAGCCTGTGTGTGTGTGTCTTCCCTCAGAATGGCAGTTACGTTTTACCACTGCTGTGGTGGGGGAGACCAGTAAAGGTTTCCTGCCCCATGACTCCTGCTTCCAGCCCTGCCCCTCTTTCAGGTTTCTGCTCTCATTTTGGCATGATAATTGAGATGAAAGGGGTACAGGGAGCTATGAAGAAAGCTGTGGTTGAAGGTGAGGCTGAAGATGTCTTGATGCGAGTACGTGTGTATGCACCTGTTTTTACTTAAGTGTATGCCTGATTAGACTTGTGACCACAGATATAGTCTTGGATGAATATAGTCTGAAGCATTTTCAAGGCAACAAAAATCTTTAGGTCTGATGTTGTAGTTTGGTGCCAAATGGCCTCTATTAGATTAAGACTTGGAAATAACTAGAATGTAGCAGTAAAATTATTTAACTGGTGTGGGAACAAGGGTAAAAGTATGGGAAAATAAAGTATATATCCATGTGCTGCACCAGAACAAAATGTTTGTTAGTTTTTTTGGGGTTTTTTTTTTGCCAGTGTTTGGGTTCAATTGTAACAAATTTACTAGTGTGATTACAAATTCTTGATCAACATAACTGTTGGGTAACATGTTCAGATCCTGGGTTAATGCATTCGTGAGAGATTGTATGAAGATTCATCCTCCTGTTCTCTTCAGTGAATGGGGAGTGGCTGCCTCTTGTGTCTGACATGTGTGCGTATTGTATGGGGTTTCCATCTGAAGACTTGCTCATCATCCCTTTCACAGCTTTATGTGCTATGGTAAGTTCCAGGGATTTTAAACATCTTCAGGAACTACTTCATTGTTGGGTGAGATCAGATTTGATTGGTTGACGAATGGAAGTTAACCGGATTATTTAAATGATGCAATTAAATGCCTTTGTGTTCACTGATGGGGGTTTGTTTAAATGTTTTGCATGTGTTTGATATGCTCTAAAACATGGTACCATTGATGGGCAAGATTTTCCAAATGTTATCTTAAAGGTTCATATTTTGAATCATGACTATATTTGAGAGGTTCCACCATAATGTAATGAATGGCACTATTCTTATAGCTGTCAAAGTTTTTATACTACTGGTATAAAGATTCATCCAGGCTGAATCTGATAGGTCCAGCACTAAAATCTGGGATTGTGTGTGTTTTATTAGGCTGGAAGTTCTCTTGCGGTCCTCTTGAATGGAAGAGTTTTCACTCTTGCCTGTCAGCCTACTCTGCATCCCTCTTCTTTACATCTCCATCTTCCCTCTAGTCAGCTTTCCCCACCACTCGGTCCAGGTCACACCTCCAGAGTGCCCCTCCACACCCACACCCAGAGTGCCCCTCCACAAAGTTCCACTGCATCAGAAGCCATTAAAACACGCATGGTGTCTTTTCGACCACGCTTTCCCCCCGGATTTGACCCTGTTGAATATCTGACTTATCTGATAGATCCACACATTTACATTGTACCCCATGCCTATATTGATCCTATGTGGTCACTTGTTCCGCCAGTATCCTTTGGTGGTGTGCAAAAAGGCTCCATACAATATCCACATCCATCTAAACCATTTCATTACATGCCACAAGTGCCTGACACACAGGCCTCAGTACCAGCGAGTGCAACAACCATTGGTGCAACAACCATTGGTGCAACAACCATTCCTATAGTCACCAAAGCAACTATTGCAAGTGCTACAACCAGCAAAGTAGATGAAACCATAGAAACAACTATTCCATCAACAGTCATGCCCATGAGGTGCCCACCTCATCGCCATACACCCTATCTGTACCCCTACTATTATTCTCTTTTCCATCAAGCTCCTTTGCCATCAGTTCAGCAAACCCCAAAATGCACTACTTGGAGAATTTCTCTTCCAAAACAAACCCCAAAACCTCAGACGACGAGTCCTAGCAGTCGGCCACCTCGGTTCCGTCAAGTCCCTGGATTTCCAGAGCCGCCAGCTGCAACGACGTCCTCGCCATCCCTTACCTGCACCAGGGATACTTTCATAGTTCTTCTGCCATCGGCAAAAATGGAATCCATTAAAGTCAAAGGTAAACGATAAGACTATAAAACTTTTTTTTTTTTTTTTTTTTGCATTCAAGGACTGGAACCTCAGTTATTTATAGTTTGTTCTAGTGCTGAAATAAGCTGCAAATGTTGTCAAATAAATGATAAGCTATGAATGTTGCCACATTGCTGTGAGGTCACCAAATGTAGCACAGTCAACATAACTGAAACTTTACTTTGTCCTCAATGCTTTTCCAGTGACTAAACTCTTATTTTTCAATAATCCAGTATTGAAAATCCAATTAATTAAGTTCTTAATTGGTAGTCGAGAAGCTGGTGGTTGGGTGTGTGGGGAGGGGAGGGGTTGAAGGAGGTTGCTGCATAGAACCATGCAGGAATTTTTGGACTGGTTCTCATGTTTGTGAAGCACTTGCATTGTAAAAACTCTCAAACTAAGATTAGTGATTTCTGCTCATGTAACTAAAATGGCAGAGCTGATGGAGCAAGGTGCTAGATGTTTAAAGGCTCTGGGTTTGATTGATAGGCAGTCGCACTGAAAGATAAAATGTGGTGAGAGTAAATGCTGTAAATGTAATCTTTGATTCAGTTTTGTAATGAAGAGAGTGAACTAGAGGGGGAAATTTTGACCCAGTTTTATAAATGAATAATAATTGCCTGAGGTGTCATTGTTTCTGTGTAGATGTGAAGAGGAACGAGTGGGTTCCTGTGATCTCTGCCCCCGAAGGCTGTGGTTATTCACTGCAATGTGTGGAGAAAGGGGTGGTACTGTTGTCCCCTCTCCCTGCCTGTCACATGTGTACTCTGGTGAGGAACAGCACTGTACTTGGTCTTCTGCATGTTTTAAAGCAGTGTTTCACAACCCAGGTACCGCAGTTGGGGAAGGGATGTACTGTGGAGGGATGCATGTTGTTGTTTGCCTTTTTAGTGCTTTAGTGTACTTTATTGTATTTAATTTGGTGCTTTTCTGAGTTTGATTTTGACCTGATGTTGAGGATCTTTCAAACGTCTTGTTTACGTTCTGTTTTCTTCTTGCTCTTCTGCAGTCCCCCTTCCTACTGACTCTTTCTGTGAAGTTCTGGGACCCTACGCTGTCACAACATCGTACTTTACAACTCCAGTGTCCTTACACTTCACCTCTACCTGCTGCCACAACAGTCCCACCTGCACTGTGGACTTGGCCAGCATCCAGTCCAACACCTACACCAATACCTACAACTTCCCAGCCATTGAAACCCATAACACCACCTGCCATGCGTGTGGAGCCCACCGCCCCATCTGCCCATGCTTCTAAACCCATTACTCTGTCCTTCCAGCCACCAAAACATGCGCTGCCAACTTCCTGGCCATCTGAACATTCTTGGCCCTCTGAAATCACACCTTTGCCTTCTCAAACTGATGCACCCCAAATCAGATGTTACTCTCAGAATATGAGCGTCACACTTCCTCCTGGGCCAATCACAGACCTAACTGTTCACAGTGAGTCTTGGTTTTAATGTGTTTTTATCATTATTTGAGTTCATGAGCTTTGTTAATGTCAATGTTAAGATGGCTTAACTAATATATTTCAGTAAAGAAGGTTTTTTAATGTATAATATTATACCGTTGCTGTCTGCGTAAACTTGGACTCAATCCTGGGACAGCTATTATATAATTGTAATATCTCCAAAGCTCCTCCTAGTAGCATCAAAGCGCATATAAAACCAGTGGCTCTAGATAAAAACACAAGTCATTGTGGATATGTGGTGAAGGAGGATCATCATGGACACATTAATATCTTCCTGCCCTACACATCCTGTCACATGGCTCTTCAGGTTCGTGTTGTGGTGCATGTCCTTACTGATATTTCCTTTCACAATAAATATCTGATTAGCGTATACTAGTAGTCAACAGCGTCACTCTATAGTGTTGCTGAAATAACCTTGTTTACATTTGCCAAATGTTTATTTTTTTTTTAAGGATGGAAAATACAAAGTTGTATTGAAGTATCAATCAGCAGATGGCCATACATTTGAGGCCTGGCTGTCATGCCAGGTTCCTGTGAGCAAAGGTAATGGAAAAACTAAATAACTTGTAACACAAGAGCTGATAGCAGGTGTAGCACTCTTTTAAAAAAACAACAAACAAAAGAAAACGTATATTGATATTTGAAATGAAAGTCAGTAAATTTGTAAAAGTCTCATTGATGGAACAGACCATTTTTATTCTTTATGGTGTCTGCATGCAAATCGGCTTATTTATCCTTCCCACTCCTGACGCACTCTGGCCAGGTAATCAAGTCCTTTTGATTCCCTGGTACAGGTGAATGAGGACGTCCATTAAACCTGGATGCGAGACTGTTGTTCTCTTGTCTTTGTCTTGTAGAGTGCAGTTTGCCCATTGAGCAGCAGTTACCCTGTGGATTCAACTCTATTTCATCAGTCGAGTGTCATAAAGTGGACTGCTGTTACTCCTCAAACACTGCGACTTGCTACTATCCCATGGATGGTGACTCACCCCAAACCCATCTCCATGACGACCACAGTGGCAGCTTAAACTCCCCAATTGAATTTTTTTTTTTTTTTTTTTTTTTTTTTTTTTTTTGCCTGCTAACCTCCCTGTTCTTTGGAGGATCTATAGTGCTTTGTTACATTTCTTTCATGAATCAACCGGATCTTCAATAAGTGGCACTTCAGAAAGAAAAATTAACAGCAACTACAAAATGAAATGAAATAAAAATTCAATTGTAACACCCCTCCCCCCCCTTATCTCGTTAGAATGCACAGCTGACCGCCATTTTGTCTTCTCCATCCCTGCATCCTTCACGGACCCACCCCTCTCGCCTGCCTTCCTGGTCGCTGCCGGCAACACATCCTGTGCTCCACAGAGGGTGGCAGGAGACTCTGCGTTATTTAAGATCCCGTTGGATGGCTGTGGTGTTCACAGATATGTACGTAGGAGAACTTGGAAAAATCCTTCCTATGGTCTGGAGCCATCTTTATATGTGAAAGTGTGCTTGCAACACTTCCTACTTCCTACTTAAGGATTAATGTGTTTGTTTCAGTGTATTTAGACTCTATTTGCTGTTGTGTTGCAAGGAGGTGGGTAACGGTGTGATTTATATGATGGAGATTCTGAACACACTGACGTATGGAACCATCCCCGGAGACTCACCTTTTAGGTACTTTTTTTTTGTTCTGTCCATGTTCATTTCAAACAAACAAAAACTACTCTTCTGATGTACAAAACGATGCTTACAACAGCCTTACAATCCATGAGATATTGCTTTGTTTACTTCAAACCATTTTAAATGACAGTTTCGCCCTTTCAGGTTGTTAGTAACGTGTCAGTACCTGCCCGGTGCTGTGGCGAGTGTGGGTTACCTGGTAAAGAGCCCCTCTCTTGGTTCATCCATTCGGGCACATGGAACATTTGGAGTTCAGCTCAGGATTGCTGAAGGTATACAAGCCTCTCACACTCCTGTGGGTTTATTCACGTTGCCATATTGTTGGCTAAAAAACAACTGCTGTGGCTGATGGTGGAATGGTGAAAAGAAATTTTCGTATACGTTTTTTTATTCAAAATACCTACATTTTGTAAACGGATTTCTTTGTAAACAATACATTGATTAATAGAACTGGGTTTATTTAGCTTAATAAAGGAAGCCAAGAATAATAATTTAGTAGTAATGTTGTCATGATTACTTCATTGCTTTAATACTTTTTTCCTTTCATACTTCTTTTCTGACCACCCTTAGACCAGAAATACAGTAGCTACTATCCTCAGTACCATCGCCCCCTGCGTAAACTGCTAGGGAAACCCCTTTACCTGGAGGTGCGTCTACTGAACCCTCCTGACTCCAGCGCAGTGCTTCTGGTGCACTATTGTGTGGCCTACCCTCGCTCGGCACACTCTGCATGGATCCTTATTCATGATGGGTGCGTGTTTCCATCGACAGTGTAGGCTCTGCTGTTGTTGACGTGCTCAGTAAGGAAGAAAATGTCTGTTTTTTTTGTTTTTTTTTTGAGCAGAGTATTTTGCGCAGTGTATGTTGGGACTGAAGACCTGTATGGTCAACGATCACAACTGTGCATACAAGTGCATTCCGTTTCCTATAGGTGTCCGAACCCTCTGGATATAACTGCAACCCACATGTCACCCCTGCCTCCTGAAAAGGAAATAGCCAATCACGTGAAACGATTTACCGTCAGCACTTTCCAGTTCCTGAAAAGTAGCCATGGCCAGTCAGAGCCTGGGGGGTTGGGGGCAGAGGAAGAGGAGGAAGAAGAAGAGGTAAACATTTAAACCCCTAAACTGAGTCAAGAGAGCTGATTGGACGCTGCTGCTTGCTTCCTTCTCTCGTGTTTTTAGATCCAGTCGGTCAGTATCCTGTCTGTGTATGAGATGATCTCTCCTTTTACCAGATCTATTTCATGTGTGCCACTGAGGTGTGTTTGCCCTCTGAAGGTCCCTGTGTAGAGGGATGTTTCAGCCGTGAGTACCTTTTTGTGTGTGTGTGTGTGTGTGTGTGTGTGTGTGTGAGATTCTTATTTAGACAGTTAATATTCTCTTTAGATGGTTAAAACTGTTCTGTTTTTATGGAGTTGTAGAATCTGTGCAGTCAACAGTGGACTCCTGAGGAAGCCTCCTGAGGGCTCTAAACACACTTGGCTCAACTTATTTTTCAGAATGAGCGTATCCCAGACAACCATGTACAAAGGTTTACCCCCCCCCCCAATAGAATATGAGCAAGCTTGAAACAACTAATAAAATAAACATCAAGTATTTTGATTGTTTGAAAAGTTTTATTGACGTATTTACAAAACAAAAAAATCGGTGTGAATATTTGCATGTGTTTTGTATTCACATTTGCTCATGTGAGTGTTCATGCACGTGTGTGCTCTTCCTCAGTTGTACGGTCTGTAATGCTTTCGGCTGTGTGTGATGAGGTTGGAACTCTGACTGAAGGCTTTCCCACACACCCTGCACACGTGTGGCTTTTCCCCTACACAAAAAGGGAAGATTTACAACTAACCACAAGTCAAATGCTTTATGCATTTTATATACTTGAATTTCACACTTAACAGAAATGTGCTACTTTTGACATGAATATAGGTTCAAATCATACGTACGTACTGAATTATGGAAAAGTGTCTTAAAGGCATCCATGATGAGTGTAAACTCACCAGTATGAATGAAGGTGTGTTTCTTCATGTCCGATTTCTGGTGGAAGCCCTTGCCACAGTACTGGCAGGCGAAGGGCCGTGTGTCCGAGTGGATCAGCAGGTGTGTGGAGAGTGTGGAGGAGCGCTTGAAAACCTTCCCACACACCTTGCAATCGAATGTTCTCTCCTTACACAGACATGCACAGATTTATTTACGGTTTTGTTTATGTTTAAACTCCTTCATACCAAACATTCACACTTTAATAGATAAAAGGCTGTTCTGCAGTGAGTTTAAATCTGGTTAGGCATTAATTAATTCAGAATGTCTCTGGTTTTTGTAGTTATGAAGTTTGTAGTTCTGTAGTTACCCTTGTCCTATAAGGTGTTACAGGAAGGCTGCCCTTGTAACGGACTACAGGCACTCTGCAACCCTGATGTGACTTGTGCAAATGGTCCTCCACACCAGGAAGAGAGAAGAAGACCTGCGGGGGGGGATTTAGGTTAGCAGTGTTATCAGCTTCTGCTCAGGTCCATGGTGTAACAACACAACCAGTCCCTTCCTGTATGCTGTTAAGTTTTATGAACTGTGAGGTTTGAGCTGCTTTACCTTGCTGCATATGGGGCAGTGCCATGTGGATGGAGCAGTGATGGGGCTGTTCTGGGAACAGTGTCTGGCTTTGCTGCAGGGCTGTGTCAGGGTGCCCAGGCCCTGTTTGTCTTGTGTGCAGCTGGAGTCCAGTTGCCAAGAAACTGGAGAAGGACCTTCACTGAAGTTTGTAATACCTGGACAGGAGGATACATTAGGGGAAAATAATTAATGATGTGCTAGTTGACCTTGCTAGCTAGTCAACATGTGTTAAGAGGGTCGCCTCCTGAAATGCTAATAATGAATTTAAATCGGTTACAGTCAGGATTAAAGAAACTGGACTTACTCGCCTTGATTTATTCTTAGCCAAGTTTTTGTTTCCTTTAAAGCTTGTCAAAGTGCTAAAAGGAGTACTTTTTGACAGACATTTAAACAAATCCTTTTGACAGTGAAAATGTCATTAATCATCATATCCAGTGATGTGAACTATTAAAGGCTGTGTGTGTGTGAGATTTATGAGGGATTTTTTTTCTTCTTAAGCAACCTCATCCTACATAACATTTAGTCATTAAGACACAGAAACTGGTTTCAGATGAGCGGGATTGGGGAGTTTCCACCATGTGCTTACCTGTGGGCCAGGTGCTGAAAGAATCCCTGTACATTTTAGACGGCTGTGAAGACGAAGGTACCGCACTCTGGTACTGCTCTGGTTGTTCCTGAGTTACAGGAGTAGTACCTGGTTCAGCAGAGTCTGTTGGGCCCAGGCAAGGTGTGCAGTCTGCTGGGAGAGGAGAACGTGAACCTCTCCTCCTACGTTTTTTCACCAGGAAGGAGCGGGGCATGATTTGCAGTAAGAATCTCTAAAGGTTGTAAAGAATGAGGAACAGTCAGGTTAATGTATAACAACAACAACAACAACAACAAATAATTCAATTTCAGCTTTGGCATCTTCAGCTTTTACTGCTGGGAGTTATGAGGGAACCATGAGAAGTGGGGGGAAAAAACAACTTTGTCCACTAGGTGGCAACAGTGAATTTGCTTCAAAAGAGTGAGGTTCCTATTTGCCCCTACAAATGTAACTAAAATACAAAGTAGTTGGTTTCTCTACCACCTACACCTATTCTAGTCTACAACATAGAGTATATATGATGTCTCTAAAGACTTGATGAATTGTATTTCAATGCTAATCTAACTTGTGATACCTGGATGGAGGTTTGAAATTCTGATATGCAGGCCATATTTGTTGCATATTTGAGAGTGTTTTATTGATATAAATACATTTTGGGTGTCCTCCTTGAAGATGCCTGAATCAGTTCAGCTAATTATCTAGTCTTTGCTAAGATGACTTAAGAAGCAGGAGAAAACAAAGACTTGTGGTGTGTGGTCTGAAAAATAGTTAGTCCAATAACCACAGCAGAGGAGTAATGTTGGGCAAAAATTGTCTGACTGTCTTGCACCTCTTTCCCTGCTGTCTGAGTGGAAACCCCCCCCAGAACAAATAAATTACCATAAAACATCAAATACATCTGCACATTTATTACACATGTTTAATTAATAAACATCCAGGCTGAGCTAGTTTGGGGGAAATAAGCCAATTACCTTCTTGTCACTAGAAAAATTGAGGATTTGTGATGATAAAACATCCATGCAAGCACACGAAAACTGATTTCAGCAAAGAATGAAAATGTAGTTTCAAGATAAGACAGTTATGTACTTTGGTAGTTTTTTTTTCTTTTGGTGGCAGCAAATATCTGGGTGGCAGCAAATATCTGGAGGCTGCAGGCTGTATTTTTGCAAGTGTATCTTAAAGAAAGGATGGTGAACAGAAGTTTATGAAAGTATAACATTACATTTAAGCTCTATTAGAACAATATATGAGAAATATAAAATCCCAGGCCAACCAGACAATATTAGAATTTGTCGATTAGTACTGGTTTAGTTAGAAACAGTTTACAAATGGTTTGTTTACAATACAAGCCTGTTAATTTATTGTAATTTCCGTTTTATTTCCAATTTTCCATTTTTGTTTTATCTACCTCTTACATTAAAGTTTGTGTAACACACCGTTTCAGTTGCACTTCAAATGAATGCAATGAAGTAGAATGATATTAGGGAGGAAGTGTTGGAATTTAAAAGTATAGAAAAGTAATTTCTGAAACTGGTTTATGTAAAATGTGTATAAGGTTTAAGTACATCATGAAATTCTTAACCAAGAAATTTGGTTTTATTTTTATTGTGTGTGGAAAGCCAAGTCAGTATTCAATAATCAGTGTCCTGACAAATGTTTGTGGATACTAGATAATACAAAACAATACAAAACAACTAAAAAATATATATGTGTATGTAAATCCTTATATTTAGGCACATATAAATACCATTAGTATATATGACTGGATTTTTGCATTTATTCACTGATTTAATTTTTAAACTTTGATTTAATTTTTAAACAGATGGTGTGAAAATTCAGAAACTTTACATATTTCTAAATGTACTCGTTCAACAACTTTTCTGCAGTCAATAAGAACTGACAAGAACTAAAGCTGTTGTGATTTAAATTCACATTTAAATTCATTTACAATTTCGTATTGTTGTCAGAAGTGCTAAATCTTACCTGTTGAAGGTAAATGTTGTTCCACAATCTGCAGCTGTTGTACTTTCGTCGTTTAGAAAGTTATTATTAGTTCAGCAAAAAGTATCAAACATGAACCAAATATGTTTTTAAATAATAATGACAGTTCGTTGCAGGTTAACGATGGTGTCTATTCCCGCTTCGTCTCATCAGCAATAAATCTGAGCTCTATTGCGCGTGCGTAAAACTGAAACTTCACGAGGAAACGCTCATGCTGAGCACCGAGCAACCGCAGAAACGCGTCAGTTCCGCCGAAATGACTTTAGCAGTTACAGATCCACGTGAGGGACTCTGTAGCACAGCAAAACATCTGTCTCGATAAATATCTAGATGGTGGTTGTTTCGAATTGCAAACTAATTATAAAGTGCTGTAGACAAGTCCCTGTTCTCCAATAGCCTATAATGTTGAATAGACCAATGATATTTTGTAATATACGTTTTCATATATAGTATATAGTCACTTATGCATACATAGTCACTTAAAAATCACTACACATCACTATGCATCACTATATAAGATGATAATGTTTTTTTCCCATTGAATCAAAAGTGCCATTTGTTAGTTTTGAAAGTAACATACTGAACAGGCTTCAGATATTACAATAATTTATCGCACTACACAACACATTTATTGAAACAACTTGCTATCCAGTATATACTGGATGGATGGATGGATAGAGAGTTCTATACACACACACACAAATAT
>JAOXYF010000014.1:5893908-5912769 GCA_028565775.1 Sternarchorhynchus goeldii
CACACTTATCTAGTGATGTTACACCATGTCCTACACAAACACATACACACACACACACTTATCTAGTGATGTTACACCATGTCCTACACAAACACATACACACACACACACTTATCTAGTGATGTTACACTATGCCCCTCCCCCACACACACTTGTATTTCTAGTTCAGCTATTTTTTGTCGGAGTTCCGCCATGGCTGCCATGCTGTCAGCATCCCTCAGACGCACCGCCATCATCTCCTCCTTACTCTGAGAGAGAGAGAGAGAGAGAGAGAGAGAAAATAAGAGAGAGAGAGAGAGAGAGAGAATGAGAGAGAGAGAGAGAGAGAGAGAGAGGATGAGAGAGAGAGAAAATGAGAGTTATGGGGTCAATTCATTTCAAATTTCAAATCATTTCAGCAGTTCTTCAGCAGTTCTTCAGCAGTTCTTCAGCAGTTCTTCCATTTTGTAATTTACTCCCACTGTGTTGCCTTTAGTCTTCTTTCCTGACATTGATTCCCTCATCCAGCCAAATTGTCTTGTATTATTCCAGGTGAGTGTGTGTGTGTGTGTGTGTGTGTGTGTGTGTGTGTGTGTGTATTTGTGTGTGTCTGTATGCGTTCATGATGAACAAGCAGTACCTTGCAGTCAAACTCAGCCTGTTTCCTCTTCATTTCGGTGAGCTGACCCTGCAGGTTCTTGTTGTGAGATAAGGCGTTCTGCAGTCTCTCCTGGAGGGCGGCGCTCTCTTGGTCGTGACGGCTCGCCATCCGGCTGTAGATCTGGTTCTGCACAGCACATGGCAGTTTGTTCAGTGTGGGGATCAAAACGGCACAAATCTTGGTTGGTCATTCGGTAAATCACAATTTCAAAACATAAGGCAATTTCCCGCCACATTTACTCTTGAGCCTTTGATTAAAATCCATTTAAATAATCATAATGTATCTATTTATTTTTTCTTGCCTTATATACATTGTTAGATTTGACATGCTAAATATTGAAATGTCCCCATCAGTAATTGAACACAGAACAGACATGTTTGCTCTGAAGGGTTCACTTCCTGACCAAGCCACAATAGTGAGGTGCAAGAAGAAGTGTGTGTGTTTATGTGTGTGTCTGTGACTGTGTTTGTGCGTGTGTGTTTTTGTGTGTCTGTGTTTATGCGTGCGTGTGTTTTTGTGTGTGTATATGTGTCACACCTGGCTGTCCAGCTGCAGGTTTTTGAGTTTGACCTCTTTGAGCTCTGCCTGTGACTGAGCCTCCCGCAGCCTACTGGTCATTAGTTTGTCCTGCAGCTCATTCAGGGCGTTTTTCTTTGGGGACTCTTTCCAGTGGCTTCCTCCACGTGATGTATGGTGCTGAGAGACAGATAGAGGGACGTATGTCAGTACAGTATCTCTGTGTTGCTGCAATACATTTTAGTAATGGATCGACTGTAGTAGTTGGACATTGGACTTAAAACGTAAAACAGATTTTTGGTGGAGTTGTAAAGTGTTGGCATAAGTCTTCATCAGGCAGTGGCTGAAGGAGCAAAAAAGTGTTTTGTTTTAGTCAAAACCCTCAGCTGTATAAGAGTGGTTCACGTGGTATGCGGTGCACTGAAAGGCTCCTGCGTGGTGTTACCTGCCAGCGCTGGTTGAGTTCAGTTACTGTGTCCTGTAACTCCCTGAAGGTTTGCAGGGTCTCCAGCTCTCGCAGCTTAACCAGCTTCAGTTCTTCCTGAAGCTGGGCTACATTATTCTCATCAGGCAGGGAGCTGCTCCTCTAAATGCATCAACACACACACACACACACACACACACACACACACACACACACACACACACACACACACACACACACACATCAGTGCACAGATACATGGTGTATTTGAGCACTCTAACACACACACGAACACAGGCACATCTTCACCTTCTCAAGGTCCAGCACTTTGTCCTGCATCTCCTTCAATGCACTGAGGAGCTCAGCTTCCTGAAGACGGGACTGCTCTAGCTGCGTCTGCAGCCCATTCACAAACTGCTCCGTGTACTGGACAGAAAGACAAGGAACGAGAGCGAGACAGACAGAGAGACAGACACAGAGAGAGAGACATACAGAGACAAAGAGAGAGAGACATACAGAGACAAAGAGAGAGACTTTTAATTACAGTATTATATGTAAATAACCACACAAATAGCAACATCTGTATCATTGTCTCTTTTCTGAGGATAAAAAACAATCATGCTAACATTAAACTTCTACACAATGTAAAAATATTTCTGGAAAGTCTAGCTCATGACTAGAAGATATGTAGGACATACATTCAGATTCTTTATTATGATACAGTTTATTATGAGATATTTTTTTCTTGAAGGTCTCTTTAAAAATGGAAAAAAAACCCACTGGCATCTTATTCCTGTAAAACATCACGATCAGATGCTAAGACAGTAAGCTAACTACCACCTGAGCACTCTCTCTGACAGTTAAGACAATCTTCGAACACACTGCTGGGAAATTCTGCCCAATATCAGAAAACAAGAAGTTCAGACGTATTCGCCCCGAGAGCACATTTCCCAAAAGCACTGCTGTACGAATACCTCTGCAGCTGTTTCTTACTGCTTAGTGTGATACTCGCTCTAGTGTGTGTTCTCGCTCAGAGTGTGTGTTCGTGTGTTTGTGTTGTAAGGCTGTGGCCTGGTGGGAAGGTTGTGGCGTAGCACGAGAGTCGTGTTCTCACGTATGTTGACTTCTCTTATTTAACACCTTCCATCTTTTCCACTCACTTCGCCATCCTAATTTCAGTCATCTATCTCTTTCTCAAACACACACACACACACACACACACACACACACACACACACACAGTGCCTCTCTAGTTTTGCAGGCCTGCCTGTCATTGCTGTGTCAACTGGCCTGTACAGTAGCGTCACTGGAATAAACACTCCACTTGAAAGAGTAGCAGGCTATCAAATAACTCCCCACCTCCATGTATGAGACATCAGTGACGGTTCATATTCATTATCTGCTCTCATGGTTCTTATGAAGGCTTGACTCAGTATTTGGGTCTCACAGGACTACGTTACTGTGGGTCTCACAGGAATACACACCTGTACAGATGTCATTTCACCCCGACCCCTGTGTTCCATTTGCTCAGATCGAAAAACCACGAAGAAATTATTTTGGATCAAATATATGTGTGGAGAAACCTATTTACTTTTAACATTTTACAAATACATACACATAGCTTGTTGTCTGTTATGGATCAGATAAAGCATTTATTTATAAATAAGAAATAAATAAAGCCAAAATAACTGAGCAGAGTTCACTGAGCACCCAGTACTCATGTAGTGCAGGAGGTTCCTGAATAGTTTTATTTATGACACATCTGGGATGCTGGTGAACAAAGGTGAGTATTTCAGTGTTGGTCAGTATTTCAGTGTTGCATTTAACACATGAAAAGTTCCAATGCTGAGAGTGTGATGCACTGGTCACACTTGCATCACACTTGCACGCACACACACACACACACACACACACACACACACACACACACACACACACACACACACACGCACACATCCCAATACATACTTTTCTCACACTATACAATGAGTGAAATCCCTCAGCTCATAAAGTGCTAAAACGAGTGTTGCCAAACTGACAAACAATCTAAGAGGCTGTTAAAAGCACATCTGATGAATGTCCGTTGCAATAAATTTGCACCGTAACAATCAACCTATGGAGTCACCCAAAGCGTGAAGGTTAAGTTCATGATCCCTCTGAGAGGCGACATACACTCCAGAGGTTGATGTCAGATCCAGCCTGACATGACCATGTTAAAAAACCTGGCCAAAAACGTTCCTAGTCAGCACATTCTCTTAGTTGCTGATCTGTAAAAATACTGTTGCTATTTTTATGGAACTATGTTGCTATTTGAGGATGTAATTCCTTCACTTCATCTATGATTGAGCAACCAGCAACACCATGGCATGGTGGGTCATTTTGAGTCTTGTCACTTCCTTGAACAAGGCTAGGAGGTTGGGCAAGGCTACGTAACTGTCAAAAAGTGAACTGAATCAACGAATGAACTGACTGAAAATCAACCATTTGTGCTGTTTTGTGATTCCAAATTCAGAGACTGAATTGGTAAAAATGAAAAAAAAAACAAAAAAAACATTTTTTATTAACATTAGCAAAAAGCTAGGTCTCTTTACCACGACCAAAGCCACTGACCTCTGATCAGTCTTACCGTGTGTTGCTGCAGTTCCCGTATAGTGTCTTGCGCTTTCTCCAAGCTCTCACTGGCTGTCGTGCATTGTTGTCGCACCACTGCTAGCTCACGTTTGATGACATAGTTTTCCTCTGCTTCCTGCGCTCGTGTCACTTGACCCTGTGGTTGGAGGGCAAGAGGGTTCTTCAGTAATGCTCTTTAAAATCGTTTTGACCATTAGAGAAGGACAACACGGGGATTGCATGCTCATGATCTTATAGCCAAGTGTTAAAGTCCTTAGGTTAAATTGAGCAGCCAGGAAACAGTGGGAGGAAACAATAAACCTAAAAAAACAAACAAACAAACAAAAAACCCAACAACAACAACAACATTAGTGGACCTAGAATGAAACTTTGATGCACACCAGCACCTCCACATGCAAGCCCTGTGAAAGTTGTGCTCGCATAAAATTCTGGGGTTAGCTTAATCCTTGCAAGACACATTTCTGCCATCATTCCAGAGATGTACAACATGTGTGCCCCTGAGTGCGAAGAAATAATGGAGCTGAACAGGCAAACCCAACAAAAGCCAATGCACTTTGACTCATGCTTTGCACGGGTTCTCAGGAGACATAATGGAAAGACAACGCAAGAGGGGGGGGACAGGTAGTAGACTGTAGGACCAACAGATGAGGAGATGAAGAGAGAGGACGTGGCTTATGAGAGCAGGAAGGGGGGATTAGTGAGCTGCCATGTGAGGGTCTGAAATCGTGTGCTATGTGTATCTTTGAACTATGTGCAAGTTCAAAGGAGTGACACTATAAAACGTGGTTAATTTCCATACGAATGAAATTGTAGCATATGACACAGTCATATAACAGCTAATTCACTGGATAAGATAACCAGACAATCACTGGTTAAAATAGCCAGACCAACCTATTTGAATTAAATTATTATATCAGTAGTGAATACAGAAATCTCAAGACCTTATGCTTTGCTCAAGACCTTTATGATTTGATATATTTTTCAGCCACTGGTTACTTTACGGCACTCAAAACGTCCATCAACAGTAGCATGGCAGGTTTTTTTTTAAGTGTACCTGATTATGGTGGGCAAACGAACTGGGCTCAGTCTAGGTGATGCCTAGTATGAAAGCACACGATTTCAGACATTGCCTTGGTTTAACATTGTCCTGGATCAACTTTACCTGGATCAACCTGTCTGCCAGTGCAGCACTCTCCTATGACGACACAAGAGTGAGAGAAGAGAAGACAGAAGCAAGAAAGAGTGAGAGAAGGGAAGAGAGAAGCAGGAAAGAGTGAGAGAAGAAAAGAGAGAAGCAGGAAAGAGTGAGAGAAGAGAAGAGAGAAGCAGGAAAGGCAGGAGAACGACAGCAAGATCATCAGACGTGGGGAGCGAGTGGGTAAGAGGGAAACAGACAGACATGTTAAGATAAGAGAAATAAGATTAACAGAAAGGTACCAAAGAGAACAACAGATCAGACACACAAACTTACACACACGCACACAAACATACACACACACAAACACACGCACACACAGGCAGACATAAAAAGATAAGACGTAGGGAAGAAACTTTGATATTTTGCAACAGATAAAAGCAGAGAACAGGTACATAAATGTAATAATTCACAACTCTGACTGAAAGAAAGAAAAACAAAGCAGCTGAGTCCTCCCACAGACACTGCCCTCCCTCTACGCATCTAAACACACACACACACGCTCGCACGCACACGCACACACAGACTGGTGCTCGCATGCACACACGCACACACCCAAACACAAACATACGCATGCACACACACAGACAAGCTACTCTACTTTCTAACCTAACGTACTTGTCGAAGATCATAAGAAGCAAAGGAGCTCTCACCTTCTCCAGGGTCTCAATTCTTTGTTTCAGCAGTCTGTTCTCTGTTCGAAGCCTCTATTACACAGAGAGAAAAGAAGACACACTTTCAGCACAGTTGTGTTTGTGTTCCATGTCGTGTGTTTCACTTTCATACCAGCTGACATACATTCACATACCTTAATTTCAATCTGTTCCTCCATCTCTTTGTTCTTGATTGTGGTGTACTCTTTCTCCAGTCTGCATGGAAAAATGATCATGATAGTAAAATGCAGATGGTTTATCTGTTTGCTGTGCTGAATCGCTGGTTTTCCTTTCTCAGAACACTCACTTTTTCATCTTCTTGGGGTTGTATTTAACCTGATAGGCTCGGAGGATGAGTTTATCTGGGCAGCTGTCAAATTGGTGAGGGATAACCTTCTGGAAGTGCTGTGAGATAACAAAGTCATAGGTCGTTATAACAGCATGGACACCAAAACCATCCTTATTCAAACAGTCTGTAAAAAACCAACAAAAACCACACGTCACATTCGAAATTATTTAGAAAAATCATGTGTCATATACACTTATTAGGTGCATTTATACTAAAATTAAAACAGCCCTTTAACATACTGTAGACAGCAATTCCTTATAAACACACATGTATAAAGTAATACCTGTATGTATCAAATGCAAAGTTTAAAATGTGTTTAGTGCACAAATGAGAAATTTGTAATCATATATGAAAAGGGTCATAATCATAATCATTATTTTGCATTTTATGGGCAACCATTCATGTTCTTAAGGAATATGTGAAAATGTGGCAACAAAAAGCCAAGCACCTTACAGCGAGTGTGTCTGGGTGGGAAAGAGAAAGAGAGAAAGAGAGAAAAAGATGGAGAGAAGTATTTTTTCTCTAACCTGAGACATGCCTTCCATGTCCAGCTGAATGAGGTCTGTCTGGTTGTATTGTAAGATGGCTATTCCAATTCGGAATATAATCTCCAGACCCTGAGAATAGAACGCGTTCACCTTCGAGATAAATAAGTGCAAGCATTGCACCTTCACTTCCATCCACACGCACGTCCAAGCAACCACGAATCATTCACACTCCTGCACAAGCAAAAAAAAAATACACCCTTACAGACTTTCATTTTTGCAGTGAGCTGCTACAGACCCCTGCATGTTTTCTTCTTCACACACGCATACAGACATACACACACATACACACACACGCACACTTGTCCCTGTACCTCATACATGAAGATATCGAAGATGCGTGTGGCAGTGGGCAGGGGCAGGAAGGTGAGGAAGAGTGTGAGGAACCATGATGAAGCATACATGGACGTGTGGAAACTCTGTGAGCGGAAATGCACATTCAGCTCCGGCAGCTGCTCCTGGATCACGGAGGACAAGCGAGGCAGAGAGATGAGAACAGACAGAGAAATATGTTTAACAAGACCGCTGTTGTACAGCTGCGCTGTTCTGCTGCCATCTGGTGGACAAAATTGTATTTTCATTCAACAAATCTAGAATGACAACATAAACATTGTCTTTTTTTCTTTAAATAAAAATACCATCATGTTTAGCTTCAATGTCCAAATTCATATCCCTGTCATGTTTGCTTCAGTAGTGTGGGTCTGATACCTGCAGCAGGTATTCAAACTGGTAAATGCAGAGACCCAGCTCTGCCATGCTAGGTTTGAAAAGCTCTCTGAGTCTGTACTCCTGCATCAACCGCACAAAGACACAGAATGCTTCCTCCTCTGGCATCTATACACACATACACACACACACACACACACACACAGGGGAAAACAGATGGAGGAACTCACAGTAAATGGTAACAATGTTTGCTTTTATAAGGCAATGTGCATTGGTTTCCTGTAGAAAACAAGTTCCGTTTGGATGTACCTGCATAAGGAGCAGTCCGACGATGAAGGCACTACCTTGACAATAACCAACCTCACGGTCCACTAACGAATATGCCTGTTACACACACGAAGCCAAGATCAGTTATATGGTTTTTTGTATTATGTATTTACAACAGAGGCTATTCTAACTATTCTGACTATCACTTACGACTTGTGTGTTTTCTTTTCGTGTTTGTTCTCCACCTCTCTCCACCTCTCTCCACCTCTCTCCTTCCCTCTCACCTTCATGACGTTGAAGAGGACCTCCTGGCCCAGGCTGTCCTGACCCTTGAAGAAGTCGTGCTCCGGGTAGGTGCGGGCGATATCCCTGCGGATGAGCTTCTCGCAGGGCGAGGACATCTTCAGCAGCTCTGAGTACTGGTTCTTCACCGGCATGTCTGTGGCGTTGCCCAGCAACTGCCACACAATTGCCCGGAAGTGATGCGGGATGCCCTTCCTGATCAGTTCCTGCGGTGGAAAGTTAGCGAGAGAACGACAGAACAAAGATGGTCAGCAATTGCATACTGGCCACAACATTTATAAAACATTTGCTATTTCTTATTAAAAACCTTCAGCAGCTTGTCCTTCTTGCGCCTCCACTCGTCCCACTCGTTGACGACGCGTCCCCACAGGATCCACGTGTCCTCCTCGAGGTGGGAGAGGTTGGAGGAGGCCGAGGAGCTGGACACCAGCGAGGAGCCGCTGTTCCGGCGAGAGCCGCTCATGGAGCGCATGGACTTGGAATCGGCCTCCAGGAGCCTGGAAGTGCGGCGGGAGACGGAGACGCAGGGCGGCGCGAACGTTAGCGAGTAACGTGTGCCTGCACATGAGTTCGCGTTGCTAATGCTAACCGTCTTGGAGAGATGTATAGCTTGTATGATTCTAACAGGAATGTGGATAGAGAACTCAGAGTCCCAGGCACTGGAAACGGTAAATGCACTGGAAAGGCCTTTGTTAATTCTGTTTGCCATTCACTACGTGTGTTCACGTATCTGAATGCTGCTGGTATTCACAGACACCATCCCAGGTCACAGGTTCTTCTGTCTCAGCCGATCCCTTTCTCTGGACGATACACCTGTGGCCTGAGCAGATCATCCACATCTGCCTGCTCTTTGCACAGTGGTTGCACTTTGTATAACATTGTTCACAGTGAAAGCGACAAAACAGTGTGACTACAAGGGTAAGAGACCAAGTCTACCACTCTCATATGATTGCAAATTAACTTGTGAAACTTGTAAAAGGCAAATTGTTGACAGTTAGAACGATTTACATATTAGACAATACAGGAAGAAGGAAAATATACCAGCAGCTGTCTTTACTCACTTTATATTCACACAGTTGACCACACTGCACACACTCCATCTCTCTCTCTCTCTCTCTCTCACACACACACACACACACACACACACACACAAACAAACACACTGACACTGTTGAGTTTTTATCAGATAGAAATTCTTACATATTATCTCCTGTATACTTTTATATTTACAGACACACACACACATATTTATACACACACACACACACACACACACACACACACACACACTTATATAGTACACACGAACATACTTACATTCACAAAGTTCTGTTCCCAAACATTTAGCATCTTCTCAGACACTGGTAACATTACAATAATTTGTTCTCAAGAGAATATATAACCACAATAGTATATTCCCACTGTGGACCAAACAAGTGTTTGAAATTGGTTCCAGAGATCAAGGTCTCTTTCCACTTGCCATGAGCTTAAGCAAGGATTAAACTCAAGTCTCAGAACAATCTCGGACCAATGGTCTAACGCTCATTAGTGTTTACAGTGCTTACGTAATGATACTTTTTAAAATTTATTTCTAAGTTATTTCTTAAGCAGCAGGCTACGCGTTTTACCTGTGATGAAAACTGGCTAAACACTAGAGACTTTGGGAGTTGCCTGTCACAGAGACAAAAATGCAGACATTCAGCAACAATTTAAAAGCTTCTTTGACAAGGCAAAGTTTATAAAAAAAAACAAAATAAAGGCATTCAGAGGGAAATTAAACAGGTTAAGAAAATAGAAAAACTTAAACGGCAATATAAAATGGGAATGAGCTTCAGGATTCACTGAATGAGAACCAGTTTTACTATTTTGAGTTTCAGAAAGGGAAACTTTTTTTGTTTTGTCACACATCAGTTCTGTGTCTGAAGGTTTGACATTAAGTCACAGTGGCGCTGAAGTAAAAGTTACTTACAGCCTTAGTGCTTCAGTTAAAGGGCTGTTATTTTATTAAGCTGTTATGTGTCTGGGCATGTATTTGTGTGTGTGTGTGTGTGTGTGTGTGTGTGTGTGTGTGTGTGTGTGTGTGTTCAACACATACCTATTCTGTTCCTCCAGCTTAGCTAGAAGCTCCAGCTCATCCGGACTGAGATTCTCAGAGTCAGCGGGTGAGGCTGCTGTAGCAGACAGTGCAGCATCATGGGAACTGGAGTCCGGACTCAGCACAGGGCTTCCTACAGATGAGGGGTCAGGTTCCAGGCCAGGTGGTGAGGAGAGGTTCTCCAGTCGCACTGACCCCATCAACCCACCCTCTCTCTCCGGACTACTGCTGGGGCTCGACATGGCCTCGAAACCCCAGTTTAAAAGGGTCCTGGTGAAAGGTCAAGTGCAGATTGCTGGGAAGGGGACAACGCAGCCAAGGCTGTTCACACCCAGTTCCAGAGGTGGGTGACTTTGAGGTGAATAGGATCAAGGACCACTCAATCTGCAGAGGAAGTGAGTCATCAGATTTCAGTTCTGAATGGAACAGATGTCAATACTAAAAAGAACACTGTGGATCACATTATGAGTTTTCTGCACTATAACTGAGCTTTAGTGAAAAATAGTGAAATATAGGCATCTCAAGGCAAAATAATGGTTGAATGTCAAAGAATAACATATCTGGAGGAAAAACATAATTAAAAAAAAAATTACATGAAAAAACCATAATGTTTATTGAAATTAAACATTTTAAACTATTTAAAAACTATAACAAATTTAAGTCCATAGTAAGTGCATAATAACAACCGTTATTATTTTTGAAAATCTCATATTGCACAACATGAAACAATAATGCACGTCCTGTAAGGAAACAGAACACCACAGTGCAGGTGTATTGTGTAACAATGTATCTATGTAATAATTTATAAGTGAATCTGTACACGTCCAGGCAGGTTATTTAATGTCAAGAACTTGACATTATTACAGTCCCCATATTACAAGCAGAAACCATCCTGTCTGAATTTATTCATTTCACACACCTGTACCAGATGCACAAACACACACACACATCTTATTTTACTCTTTCTGCAGGGATCTTTCATTGACATAATGAGGACTGTATCTCATTAATGCGTCACCCTTACCCTTAACCCTGTAAAGTATATATATATTTTTGTCCTTTACAGTTTTACAAATGAGAGGACTATTTTTTTTGTAAAAATATTCAAGGCGCTACACACAAGGTCAGAAATCCTTGTGGGGACATTTGGTCCCCCAGAGATATATAAACATGCACACACTACACACACACACAAGCACACAGACACACACACATACACACACAAACACAAACACGCACACGAAAACATGCATACACCATCACACAGCTGCAGAGCAGTGCATATATATAAGGCTGTGTAAATGAGCATGTCTTGTCAAGGGGGCTATTTAACATGGAGGGACTGTTTAACATGGAGGGAGTGTTTAACATGGAGGGAGTGTTTAATACGTCATTCTAATCTGGCATCGTACAACACTGCACTGTCCCAAAAAAACTATCAAAATGTACTTTTTCTTCATTCGCAGGGTTTACACTGAACTACATGATTTGTGATAATACAAAGAGAGAGAGCGAGAGACAGATATTCCATCAGACATGACCAGTCATAGCTAATAGAACTATAACTCAAGGCAAAAAATAAACCTCTTAGGTAAAAAAAAAAAAATTTGAACAGAGAAAACACACAGCTAAGACAAGGGTAGTATTCAGAGCCAGTCCTATCAAAAGAACCATTATCAAGCACATGAATCCAGCGGCCTCAGACTGAGAACACACACACACACACACACACACACACACACAAACACAAACACACACACATACTCACAGCTGTAAGCCAAACAACACATATCCACTAGTCAACATAATGGCGACCAGTCAAAAATAGTCAGTATCTCCGCAAAACAGTGAAGGAATAAAAATACAGAGAAGCTAACCTTGCAGCTAGCATTACGTCTATAACATAAACACGAAGGCCAAAAGAGGATTACAGTATTATATTAGCATTTGATGCAGACTACACTAATTTCCTAGCTGGTGTTCAGCTTCCTATATGGAAATGATTAAGTGAAAACTACCTTTAATGTGTTTTATGGTTGTGATTTTGCTATGATGAACTGATATATTTACCTCAGTTGCTTTAAAAGTTCTCATGCACGGTTACAGAGGGCTCTATGACATCACACCACAGCAGGATGTTAAGGTCAGTGCTGTAAGCTTCTGAATGTCATCCAGTGACTCAGCTTAAAAACACTGCGTTTTATATTTTGGCTACCAAAAGACAACATAACTTCTGTATAACCACAAAGTACAATGACTGATGCAAAATATTCTCGATTGTGTTCCTGTTATATTTATTAGGAGTGGAGTTACTGCTACCATAGACGAACACTGGGCTTACAGTACGTTAAGTTAAGAGACGTCAAAAAGTAATATGGGTTAAATGTAAATGATCTATGAGAGTCTGGTCATTTTTGGTTGTCTTTATGTGGGAGCATCTTTAATTGTCTTTGAGATGATTAAATGATCTCCTAAATTTTCCCCATTTGGGGAGTGCTGTCCAGTTGTCCAGGGGCTGGTCCAGGGACTGTCCAGTGGCTGTCCAGTAAACGAGAAGAGAGAGTGGTTATGTGCTTTGAATGCAGATGATCACTGCTGTCTCAAGTGTAATGAGATAACACATTGTACTAGAAAAAGGGATGGGGAGAGGGGGAGAGAGAAAGAGAAAGAGAGAGAGAACAAGAGATGGGGAGAAAGACGAAGAGAGGAGAGAGATAGGGAGATAGAGAGGGAGAGAGAGGAGGAGTAGAAGAAAGGGAGAGAGATGGTAGAAAGGGAATGAAAAAGGGGGAGAAAGAAGGAGAGAGAGAGAAAGGGAGAGAATGAGATAGAGAGAGAGGGGAGAGATAGAGAGAGGATGTCGCAAGGCTGTCATGAGGGGAGCCTAGGGGGTCAGGAGATGGCACGGTCTGTGTGTGTGTATGTGTGTGTAATAACAATAATGGCATTGTGTATATGCCTTGATGCACATGCAGATACATATCAATCATTTGAGCAATCTAAAAGTAAAGCTCTGCTATCTGACCTTTCAAAAATTCCAGCAAAATGTTTCAATTCTCTTAACCTTCTGTGCCTAAACCCAAAACCCTTTAACTGGAGTCATTCAGCTTCAGCATGGGCTACCATCATCATCATCATCATCACAAATACCACACAAAATCATGAGATCAGGTTCCATTAAATACAAACATGGAGTTAATAATTATGTATCATTTCATTTTCAACAGTGTAAGATTAATTATTCCGTCTGAACAATAACAAACATCCAAATGTAAACACATACAATAT
Source organism: Sternarchorhynchus goeldii (assembly GCA_028565775.1). NCBI lineage: Eukaryota > Metazoa > Chordata > Actinopteri > Gymnotiformes > Apteronotidae > Sternarchorhynchus > Sternarchorhynchus goeldii. The sequence goes on from JAOXYF010000014.1 coordinate 5,907,481, forward strand.
ACATGTAAACATCTCATTATATGTGAGGATGAGGAAAGCATAAGGAATGCACTGTTGAAGGGTAAAGGCACCAGCTGCATGTCTTGGTCCTCATTTCTACCTTGTCTAGTCTCTGTTAGAGATGCGCTCAAAAGGACATAACAAACACCACAACATAAGCTTTTGTTAGTTTTATACTACAACTGCAGTTTGTAGTTCAGTTTGTGTTAGACATAAATGACCCAAACAGCTGGTGAAATACTGATGCATTTAAAGATTAAGTAATGACTTCCAAGAATCTGCTGTAGCCATCGATTTGATCTTCAGTGACATCACACACAGGATGTCTGATGTCATTCGTCAATGATTCAGTACTGGAGCTGACTGCACAGCTTCTTGCAGGCCTGCTGCTCCCTGAGTTCTTAAATGTTACAGCTATTTAGCATTTTCATCACTCTGTGACACCACTGCCCAAAACAACAGATTATTGTTTCTGTGTGCTGTGCATACATGCTTAAACCCTTGCTGTTGTCTCCCAACCTCCACTTCACACACACACACACACAAACACATTTGGGGTTAATTGGTCAGCTTGGCGGTCTGAACAGCATATGTTACTCACTGACCATATTAATCAAGGACAGCATCAGCAGAGTAGAATAACGTGAACCAAACAGATTTGAAGACCTTCACAAGCCACTGAGCTGCACTGAGCCTTTCTTGAAGGGAAAAGGGTTTCTTTAATACACAGCATTAGGTATGAAGTGTTGAGCCCATTAAACAGACAATTAAACAAATACCAGGACTTGAACAATGACATGCCTGCATATCTGCCCAGCCTACAGGTGTGCACCACTATAGAATCTGTCCTTCTCTAAGACAAGGAAAGTAGCTGATTTGAATTTTGGTATCTAGTTTTAAGTCGATACAATTGATTAATGAAGCACATTTTAAAAAAGGTTGCGGTACAATATCAATAACAGTTCAGTTGACAAGAAGATCCATGACATGACATAGACTACATGACAGCAACATACCACAAGAAACTACATATACGACAACAACACAGCACACAGGAACACTGTATCTGTATCAGTGTGTAAACACTGGAACATAAACACTGGATACCATTTTTAAAGATTTTACACTACTGCTGAATGGCCTTTGGTTAACGTTCACATTTTGTACTGTAACTCCTAAAGTTGTTTTTATGAAACGCATGAAGATGATAAGATATCTGAAGTTTTTGTTTTAGCGTTAAGAGGAATATGACTTTGTAATGAAGATATGACAATAGCTGCTTTCTCAGACCAATTAACTGGAGCAAACAGTACAGCCAGTGATCAGAACAGCGTAAGATGCTCAACGATCTCCTGCTTGTTTAATAAAAACTATTTTTTTTAAAGATTTGGCGGTTTTAAAGGGGTATGTATCATTCAAATCAACTAAATAAAAGTATGATGTATAACAGTGTATGTCAGCCATACTTGCTGACTTCTCTGAAGATGGAGACACAAATCTCTAGGAAGGAGGAACAAGGTGTTCAATGAGGACTTTTTTTAATGTTTTTATTGTAATCTTTTAAAGATCTTGACTAGATTTCCGTCCATGCTAACTGCTCTAAAATGGCCAGTTGTGAACTGATCTCAGAGCAGCATAGAAGGGCAATATCTGTGCTTCGTTAGACCAACAAAGGCAACAAATGAACAAATAAAAGCTCATGAGGACAGTTTTCCTGGTACAGAGACAAAACCAGAAGAACTAGAAGACTAGAAAATTAGACATAATCAGTTTCTCACAAATCTTTCTTCACTGTCGTTGGAGAATAGGCCTGATGATGACCTTTCATAAAGAATACACACACACACACGGGTCCGACTCCAAACAGCCCGAGTTAGTCCACTACGTCATCTTAACTGTGGTGATAACTGCTGAGCACAAAAGCACACCTAGAAAACATCAACATAACTCCACACACCAGGGAACCTTCTTAGCCTACTGCGAAATTCCACATCCATTCTGCTTCATAAAAAAAAAAGAGCAAAGGTATTCCCACAGGACGGCCGAGTCGCTGTAAACTTTCCTCCACCCTGGTTCTTTAATAATGGAACTGCCCTTCCCATACATAATGACATGAGGACAAATGAGTCATCACAGGACTACCTGATACGTCTAGAGGCATGACACAATACCTATTCATCTAGAACAGATTTTCAGCAGGGGGTGTAGTAATACTACTCAGGGTGATTGGTGTCCAGCAAAAGCACATGTAGAAATAGGGGGGGAAAATTATGTAAAAACTGAGAGGTTGCGAATGCAGAAGCTCAGGTGAAGAGTCAGGAAGGCTTAAGTATTACTTACATTCTGCATTATTCAAGTAAACTACTGTTTGTCAAAGATGCTTTATAGTGTCGGTGTAACAAACAAAGATACTAAACCTTAAAGTAAAATTACAATGTCAGTAAACTATATCAAGAGCATAAGAGACAAACCCAAGACATGTGGCCCGACTGGGAGCACAGCTGTGGCATGTTAAAATCCACTGTGACTCAGCTCAGTAAAATACCAAAAATAGCAGCGGCCAAACTTCAGACGGAGAGTGGAAAACATAAGTAAGCGCAGTGGCGGGCAAGGAGAGGAGCAGTGTGGAGAAGAAGCAGGGAGAGAAGCAGTGTGGAAATGAAGCAGGGAGAGAAGCAGTGTGGAAATGAAGCAGGGAGAGAAGCAGTGTGGAGAAGAAGCAGGGAGAGAAGCAGTGTGGAAATGAAGCAGGGAGAGAAGCAGTGTGGAGAAGAAGCAGGGAGAGAAGCAGTGTGGAAATGAAGCAGGGAGAGAACCGGTGTGGAGATGAAGCAGGGAGGTGGTGAGGATGAGAGTGGCACAGAAGCTGCGGCACTTGGGCAGAGGTCACGACCTGAGGTGTGTGCCTGTGTGTGTGTGTGTGTCACGCAGACATGCGTGTGTCACACTCACAGGAAAAAAAGAATGCGGGACGTGAACTGCTGTCCTGCTGTCGCTACAGCTGGACGTCACGGGACAGAGGGATGATACAAAGGAACGGCTACGCGGTTAGAGACACAAATTAGGCTGCAGCCAATCCCTGCCTCTTGTGTGGGACTCCCTCAGCTCTGGTAGTGGCAGGAGTGCCAGCTCAAGTGTCACGGGGTGCAGGGGGAGGGGGTTCTGTTCCACCATAAACAATGCAGCATGCCCGTCTCCGATCACTTTACCCTAAGTTCAGCTTACTACACAAGAGCTCTCCTTACTAACCCGAGAACTCTACTTATTACCCCTAGAGCTCTACTTACTACCCTAGGGCTCTGCTTACTAACCCTAGAACTCTACTTACTACCCTAGGGCTCTGCTTACTAACCCTAGAGCTCTACTTATTACCCTAGGGCTCTGCTTACTATCCTAGGGGTCTGCTTACAACCCCATGAGCTCTGTTTACTACTCCTAATGCTATACTTACTACCCTAGGGCTCTGCTTATAACCCCATGAGTTGTGTTTATTACCCCTAGAGCTATACTTAATACCCCATCAGCTCTGCATCTACCCCTTGAGCTCTGATGCTATCCAAGAGTTCTGCATAATACCCCAGGAGCTCTGCTTACTACCCCAGGAGCTCTGCCTGTTGTCTGGGTCATATTAAAAGAAATGTTTTCCAGTCAGGATTTTCTCATGTGCTGTGATAAGGCTATAAAGACTGCCAGAGGTACAATTTATTGTACCATAAGATAAACACTTCATGTTGTGGCAGTCATATGAATGACATACAGTTATATAAACCTTGGCTTTTATGATGTGTTTTAATTTTGTTTGTCATTAAACCACTCCATTTAATCCAGTCTTGATAGCAAATCAATTTAAACACCATCATTTTATTTTGCGTTTGAACTGTATGCACAGAACATGTAAGCAGCCTCAGCACTGTTTACATCGTCGTCATTGTTTCAGTGTTTAGTTGTTATTGTTTCAGTGTTTAGTTGTCATTGTTTCAGTGTTTAGTTGTCATGCCCACAAAGCTTCAACCGCCTCGTTCCTCGGTGGACACACACACACATAACATTCGTTCTGCAAACCATAATGGGGCATAACGACCATCAGGAGAACTACAGTATGTTTGGAGCAGCAGCAGAAAATGTTCCTTCTTTCACTCTTTCCCTTAGTGGGATAATGGTGGTATTGCTTCATGTCACAATGGCAGCAAAATAAATATTGTTTTCTTAATATGTACTCTTCATGAAGACATGATGTAGCAAAAACATAAAAGATGGAGCTCAAAGCCTCCATGTTTCACATCACTCGGCCTGGTCACAAGAGAAAAACCGAAACCGCCACTGAAATGTTTTATGTCATCCAGGTAAGACAGGGCACGCTCTAGCAACCTTGTTGTGAAATGTCGTCTGCTCCATCAGATTCGCTCTCTCTCATTGAATGCCACGCAGTCATTCTCTCAGAAATATCTGATGGAATTTCATTCATCAGCTTAGCTAGCAGCAAACAGAGAAACGCGGTGACGCGAACTAATCACAACCTATTATTCATTTAGCACTGCTGGCTCGAACAGGAGAGGCCTCTCCACCGGCAAAACAAGCGATTACTCTGCCACTCATCTGTAATCACAAGGCAAGGACCTGGATAATTAATGCATTTAAATGTTAATCAAAACAGGACTCAAATTGAGGATATAAACTAATGTATTGTTTGTCTTTTCGATCGCCAGAAAAATCTGTTCTCGTTCAAATGAAACAGCTGAATAGCAAAATAGTTGCGATTAAGCCGTGGAAAGATGTATCTGATACGGACCTCGGCAGTCTGTAGCGAACGTAACAGACGGTGAATAACATCCATCGGAATCAAATGAAAACACGACAAGCGTATTTTGTACCAGATCTAAAAATTCTGCGTAATCACATAATAGCAGATCGGTTTTCCTTCCAAGGCCACGCAGCAAAACAGAATTAGCACTGAGTGTGTTCGAACAAAAATGTGCACCAGCCTTTTTTTTCCACCGATACAGGCTTGAAGCCTGTGCTGGCTAAACCGCTGGTGCCTACCTGAAGTACAACAGGCGACCACTGCAGGGGATGCCCAGTATATTGTCGACGTGCGTTTAGGTTTGCATTTACATTCAAAAACAATCATCAGCAACATTCGTCTTACCCTTAGCAAAAGGCAAAATGTATTGTGTAGTAAAATCGAGGCAGAATTCTTTAAGAATGGTGTTTTTGCGGGATGTATATACACACATTGTGTGTGTGTGTGTGTGTGTGTGTGTGTGTGTTGTATCACTGTGTGCAGATCGG